>OMKP01023816.1:0-12791 GCA_900302375.1 Bathygadus melanobranchus
GGCAGCCAGCCGATACAGCGCCCGGGGACCAAGTCCAAGTGCCCAGTCCTGTCGTGGTCAGGGACAGGACCGAAGAGCAATCTGTTCCTCTGCATGTTTTTGTTGTGGGGTTCTATGGGGGGAACCCGAGTGAACACGGGGAGAACATGCAAACTCCACACAGAAAGGCCCGGGAACCAGCCCCGACATGTTGCACCATGCGGGACTTGAACCCACAACCTTCTTGCTGTGAGGCAACAGTGCAATAGCACTTATTGTAATTGAAATGCCATTGTGGAATGTATAGAAATATAAATAGAAGGCATAGAACATATAGAAATATAAATTATATTATATTATATTTTATATCTTACATATACAGTATATACATATTATATCTTAATCCAGGAGGGAAATTCAGGTGTAGCAGCAACAAAGTTCACAGAACGCTACAAATCAGACGGGAGAAGATGCAAAACTAGAATACGAAATAAGATTGTTTGCACTACAGATTTGGTGTTTTTTTACATTTATTTATTATAGACAGTCCTTCCAGTTCCAGTTCCTTCCATTGACCCTCACTACACAGATGCCCTGACCACAGGGTCTGACACCGGTCACCCCTCCCGCCCCAGCCCCTAACTTTATATACTCCACACACTGCTCTGTGTGACCAGAGCACCAGGGAAGGGGAAGGGGGCAGAAGCACCAATGGATGGCAGGCAGACATGAGGATCTTCATCTCTTTTGAAGACTCCAGGGAGCCCTTCCACGTCTCTCCGGATCAGACTGTGGAGGCCGTTAAGCAGATGGTGAAGGTAGTAAAAGTTCTGGGATCTCCTTTGTTCGTTCACTTCACTGGTTTGCATCATTAACTTTTTGATTTCTGATAAAAAATAGATCTTTGGCGAGCACTATAGAGAAAGAAAAATCGGAAGTAGTACTAAGCAATTGAAATGCCTATGCATAATCATTTACTATACGTCAGTATATTTTAAAGATTGTCACAATTTGGAAAATGCCATGGTTATTAATCTTATTTTTCTTTTTTTCTAGAAATATTTTCTTCTGCAACTAGCCAATGACAAGGAGGTCCAGCAGGTGTTAGAGTTAAACTATGCTGGTGCATCTCTGCAGGACAGCTGGGCTCTGGGTGACGTGGGTGTCAGCCCTGGGGCTGTTGTTCGATGCCTGATTAAGGTACTTCACCTCATAACAATATAGACTTAAATAATGTACGTTTCATTCAGATTTATAATAGTAGTTAGAATGTTGTTAAATGAAGATAAGGTTAGGGCTATAATTTGGTTTGATGACCAATTGTAGTAGAATAAACAAATATATATGTATATATACCTTCTCAATTCATCACATGTTAAATTCTATAGATTACTTCTATATGTGTTTGTGTCAATTATAGGTAAATTATTATTAGTCTAAATGACAGTTGTACAGATGTACAATCATAGTTAATTCCAAAGTTAGTTTTGAAAACATTGTGAACATATATTTAAGAAAAAGACCTGCACTTAATGAGAAGTTTGTATTTATTATTATTATACATACATACATTATTTTATTGTTGTTTATGCACATACTTGGTATTCAAGAAAAATGTGTTGAACTGTAACACATTACCCTCTTCTGCAATAGCTGTAGCATTAATAGGCGTGGAAAAATCATGGGAATTCTCTGATTAAATAATACAATTAACACTAAATGTAATAAACGTACATTTGTTGGTCTTGGATGTAGGCTGTTTTCCTATTTGAACACTATGTTCCCATGAGAGAAACGGCTTTCAAGCAGTGGGTTTATGAGTGTTCGTGTTTAGTTTAACCTGTTCACGCCTTGCGTTGTAACTGCCATTCAAAGACAAAAAGGCCCTGGTTTAAACCATCAGACAGATGCCAAGACTGTCGCTAGGCAACTTTGCAAAATAACCTCCCCCCCCCCCCACACACACACACACACACACACACATTTGTAATGTGTGTGTGTGTGTGGGGTTGTATTGATTGTCTTCCTAACTTTACTACAGAGTAACCAGAGCAGTGCCACAAAAATGCTAAGCTAGCGCATACGCACTGTTCCGGTGTGCCAACTGTAACATCTGCCTATGCAGAAGTAGAGGCACAACGTATTACCCTTACCGATGTTACCAGGGACATACCCAACCAGAGAAATAAAAATAAAAATGCTGAAATTAATATGAGACAGAATTTGAAATTAATATCTGAATGAATATTTCATTTCTATGAAAAAAATCCTTTAAGTAATGTATTTCTGAAGCTGCATGATAATATTTGTACACAGTATTTGTCTTATTAAGTGCTTTCAACATATTGTTACATCATTTTGGTTGTACATCATATTAAAACATGATGCACAATTCAATTGGCTAAGCTTTTTATGTTACCAACCTTTGAACTGTCTACTTTTTTTCAGAATAAACAGACACCTGCGATACAGGTGTTCAATGTAGTAACACAAGAGACATTCCCCGTTACAGAACCCACGCTCCTCTTGAGTACGTCTGTAGCCAGGCTCAAAACGATCATCTCCGTGCAAGTGGGACTTCCCGTCAGCACCTTCAGACTGAGCACAGCTCTCGGAGTTGAACTCTATGACTGCAATCTACTGAGCGAATATGACATAGAATTGGGTACATCCGTTTCCCTGGCTGCCCTCCCCCCACCTATGTCCTCCGTTAATGTTTCCCTGCCTTGTGATTTAAGTAATTGTTTTATTGTGCATGTTAAGGCACTTTGCAGACTTTGTTTGTCTTTGTGCTATGCACGAACAGTAGTTTATTATAATAAATACATTATCTGCTGTGTCTCTATCAGCCTGTGTTGTGCATCTCGATGAAACGTTGAAACATGTCATTGACCGTTGCCATTCTTTTTTGGCATGTTCTGTTCATACAGACTTAAACAGTTTCTGCTTTTTTCTAATCTCAGGCAGTACTCTACGATTGGACACATGGGACGGGTGGGTGGAGTTTATTCAGAGCTGTGTGCAAGGTCACAGATTGGCGATCCAGTGCCACCTATCAAAAGAGAAAGCTGTGATTAGGTCAGAAATATGTCATTACATAGAATGTACTATATATACGGCCATATAGTATAAATGAACCTGAATAATTTTGTATCAATAACGGAATACTTCAGTGTACTCTAATGTCAAATATATGTAAAGAGCTGTGGTATAAGTTTCAAATGCTGAGCCAAGTGGAACAATATTTTCCTGCTATTGCAGGTTTCAACTGCGGGTGGCGCTCTACATCGCTGCCTTCCTGGGCCACCTGGAGCTAGCAGACTGGCTTCTGCAGAGGAGGGCGCGCCCCGACCAGCCGGTGGGGGTCCATCCATATCGTCTGTGGTGCCACCAAACTGCCCACCCAGACAGCAGCAGGTGCCCCATCCACATAGCCTCAGAGCGCGGTCAGCTCCTCATCCTCAAACTCTTCGTCAGCAACAACGCCATGACCTTGGCCTGTAGAGACCGTCGTGGCCGCAGCCCCTTGCAAATTGCCATCCAGCACGGCCACAAAGAGTGTGTGTGTTACTTAATCAGCAAGCTCTACTCAGTGATGTCCCTGCCAAAAATGTGTGTGCCCATGCACGTCTACCTCCAGATCAAAGCCTGGGTAAAGGTAGGACAAACAAGAGCAGCATCCAAGAGAGTGCATGCAACAAGGGCTTCCATTAAAGCCAGGGTCGGAGACACAGTGCTGGTGGACGGCTTCACAGAGTCGAAAATGTCATCCAAACCTGTTAGAGATGAGACCAAAGTACCCAGAAATATTGGAGCCAAAGTATTGCGAGCTCCCACGGGATCACGTCTGCTCTCCGCACGGCCACCAGGAGGAGACAATCTGCAGCTGCCGAGACTGTGTCCTGCCGTGGATTTTGGATGCAAAAACATACAGAGAAAAAAAACACATTGCAGAAAGAGAGGTGTGGATGTCTTTTCAGGTGAAAGCAGAGATGACGGGGATAGGGCATTGCTGCCACCCATCACGCGTTGCAGCAATCAAAGGCCGCTTCATCTCTATGCACAGGAAAACCCCCCCATGCGTAATACCTCCCATCCCAGTGGCGACCGCACCCCCAAGGAAAATGCCATTTACTGGCTAGCCATTGCCAGGTCTGTCTATTATGAATACATTATCACAATGTATAACCACTATTGGTGGTTTTATTATTTTATTACTATATAATTTGTTTATAGTTGTTGTAGGTTTTATTTTTATAACATGTATTTTTCTTTCAAAGTACATTTACAGAGAAATCCTGGCTGCAGCAGCTAGGTGTGGCTCGTTCCCTGGCCCGCAGGTGTGTCCAGAGAATGGCCTCGAGACATTCATGTGACGTCTGACTAAAGTGGCTCTTCCATTTGTTGCACGATAAACTATAGACGATTTTCTTCGTAAACATTTAAACTGTATTGAGATAGATCCTGGCCTTTAGAGATAGACCGGATGTTATGTTGGTTTAAAATATTTTTCTGTTGTGTTGTAGTGTTCTATCCCTATTAGCCTATATGTATTTCATATTCGAAGCATATTCCTATTTCATTTGGTAAAGCCATAGACTGTATAAAGGGGTAGGCTGAAACATTGTTTGACAAAGGTTAATAAGGACCTGCCATATGTGATGTCATTTGTGGATAAATAAAATTAACCAAAGTGTATATGTTATCAGACTGAGAGTAGTGTATCATTCTGTTCTGCACACATTTGTATCGGATACCAGTATTCTATACACTATTTTGACCCCTTAAATATGGCGTCTTTTATGGGCCAATATATAACCTCAGTGGCTTCTCGCGAGAGTGTGAGTCCACGAAGCCGCGCGAAGGTAGTGGCTTGCTTGGCAGTTGTATGCGTATGATGTGCGGACTGTCAATGTGTGCTGAACAGAATGATAGATTACTCTTAAGTTTGCACAAGAGCGCAGAGTTATGAGGAAGGGTGCATATAAAACGTAACTGGCCCTCGGTTTAAGGTAGTAAAAATAGAGTCAAGCTATAAGAAATTGCGCATTTTAAAGACACTGCTACGAGACATTTGGCCACTTTGTCACAGCGTGTGGAATGGCAGCGCCACGACCGATTAAAGGTATCCTGAAAAACAAAAACAACGAGACAAACATCAAACCACTGCCCGAAGATGTGCCAGCGGACAATCCCGAAGAAGCGCCGGGACTTTTGGAGGATGACCAGCAGTAAGTCACAAGCCAACTAACTTCAGCGTTTTCCAGCCCAGGTTGCTAGCTAAACACTTGTTAGCCGCCACCGGTTGTCAAACGAACTGCGGTTATGTCATTAATAATCATCCGTCGGTGTACTACGTATGTGGAGTTCACTGTGTGTGTCGTATGTGGGACGTGTGTCTGTGAGTGTGTTTAATTTTGTGCACATATGTGCTCTATTGAACAAGCGAATCTATCTAGGTAGCTAGATTTGCAGATAATAATCAGACACGAGCTAACGCCAGCGTTGGTTACAGGGGCGGTACAGTAAAATCTGTATCTGTTAACTATACACTGGCAACTTGGCTTCTGGGGCCGCTCTTACAAATAACTGGTTGTTCCCGACTTGCCATTTCGTTATCGGGCAGACGTTTTCAGCAAACAACTATGTCTACATTCTTGCCAAGTATGGCAGAGATTGCTGCTCTTTCAGGCTTGTCATTACTGTTGACAATGTTTGGTTGTGGTAGTGCCCTGCTGATGATGCAGGTACAGGTATGCTGAAAATGTTACCCCGGTTAGTGACCTCCGTTGACTCGTTAGATAGGCCACCAGCCACCATGTTCCGATTCTCCACAATCGGAACATGCCTTTCACCAGTACTGTAAAAATGGATAGAAAATAGTAACGGTTTGGTTTTATGTATAAGTAATCACCAATAAAAGAATCCATATGTATGCACTTTATTTTGTTATTAAGAATGAATGGTATTTACAGAGAACATTTCAAAACGTTTGACGAAAGCAAATTAACTCAGTGAAACTGCAATCCTTAGTCTTTGCCCTCATCTTATAATTCAGTTTACTCTAAGCCATTTGATAATCAAGCAAGTACTTCGCTAATTAAAAGTAAACCTGGAAAAGCATTTGGTCAGAGCATTTACCATCCCCTGTAGGTGTACTGTAGAATTTGTATTTTTTAGCATTGTTTGCATTTCTCCTTCTGTAGATGTAATATGACAGCCTTGGGCTGAACTGCCCTATGAGAAAATGGGTCATACAAGATGGCAGTTATTAATGAAGTCCATTCCCAGTAGTGACTCTTTTTCTGTGTTGATACGAAAATAGTCTCCACAAAAGTCGGAAAGTGCAGAAAAAGCATGCTGTGTGCTACCAGGCACTAAATACGATGAGAATAACTCCACAGTAGCTGCACTGTAGCATGCTACTGTTGTCACTTAGGTTTCCAGTCTGAATGCCTACACAACCCAATTCACATGGACCAACACACATACACACTTGATTCTAATGCAGTCATCCTTCATATCATATCATCTTTAAAAAGGGTTATTATTGTTATGGCCGTCCTTGATAAGGATGTAGGTAACGTAACTAACCCTGGCAGTGTCTTCATGCTCCAGTGACTATTAAGCTCCATGGGGACCAGGAGCGCCAATTCTATAATACTATATTATATATTCAATTGAGCAGCTGCAAGATATTTTCTGTTGGTATAGAAACATGTTTTCTTCGTAATCTGCTGATGTGTTATGTATTTTGCAAAGCTTTGTTGTTTCACAGGTAGGTACTAAAGACACTCTGCTTCTTGGGAAACATGTTTTACCTTGGAAAGACTTTGACTGACTTTCAAAAGGTATTGACCTTGATACGTTTTTGTGCCAGCAAACTTAAAACAAAATGTTCTATTGTTGGGCATTGACGTGTTGCCAATGCAGCTTCACCAGCATGTAATTTATTATGGTCCCACTGTTAACAGACTATTTCCTTTTGCCTTCTTTTTGACCTAAGCCATAATGTCAGAAGGCTTTAGTGCTTTGAATAAACTTGTTTCTTTTGCCTTTGAAGAAAACTTTTAGTTATTACTATATATATTTTTTTTTGTCAGCCAAAGAGATTTTACATCTATTTTCCTCATCATCTTTCTGTCCCATAACACATATCACCCATGACTCATTCATGGCCCATTCATGGACCATTCTCAAATTATTAGTTATTAGTCATTGTATACTACCTCACCATAATATCCCTGCCTGTTCCTGGTTGACAGAATTCAACTTCCTTCCTAAGAATGCAGCACAGAAGCCAAAGGTCTTTTGGCATTTATTGTTAATTAAATAAATACAGAAATAAAGGCACTGGCATATTAAACAAGGTTCTCACTGCTAATCAAACTGGACTCCACCAGTAGGAAAATAAATCTTATTTCTGAAGAATTAAAAAACAAAAAAAACAGTTTGCAACTGCTGGGTAAGGGAGAATATTCACATTAACATTTCACGAAACCCATTACTTAAGTTCTCCATTGTTTGGACGACTGAATTTGATGGGGTGACCTGGCACCTTTTTGCCTATTGGAGACCGGTCTTGTTGTGCCTTCAATCAACCAACCATTATTTCTTAAGCATTAGCGTACGAGTGTTGTGGCGGGACATACATATTTAATTCCAAACAAACAATGGTCTGTGTGTTTGGAGAAGGAGGTACGCTTCGGTGAAACTGTATCTTTCCTTCGCTATCTTTCGGGCCTCATCTGTTGACAGGTTGGCAGGCAGTATAGCTAGACTATATTGTGGAAGAACAACCCCCTACCGGGACATTTTATCCTGGTCGTCTGTACTTGTCAACTGACGGCACTAGACTTAAAAACCAATTGAAACCTGAAAGCCAATTCCACCTTACAATCAATGGGAGAACAATTTAATTCATATAGGTTAACAGTATAGGAATTGACCATTGGCGTAAAATGTAGTCCGGGTCTAGGCTTTCATTCTTCTGTAGGGTTCGGCATGTATTTTCCTTTGGATATTGTGTTGTGATTGGTTAGGGTTAGGGTTAGGGTTAGGGTTAGTTGAGTTGAATATGAGAGAAAAACGTTTTTGGATACGTTGTATTCATCATTGAAAGAGATCATCATGAACCACCTGTGGATTAGCCTAGAGACGTTCACCTCTGACTCACAAAATCATTTTTTAAAGATCTCATTTCAACATGTCCACTTTTATTCATGCTTATTCATGCCCCGGCAATGCCCTTTGTCTGCGAAATGTGTAAAGACGCTATTAAAATTCCCCAGAAGCTTGTGATCACCAAAGGATCTACACTCCATGACTCATCACCTGGCTACATCTGCTAGTTCCTAACAACCACAGCAAACGAGGTCCAGCAATCCTGTTCTTATGCATCCATTTGTTATCCTGCTGGGATCTGTTTAATTGAGCCCCCTCTGAACACACTTGAAACTGCACAATGGAGACCTTAAGACCTTCTCCACACCACTCACTCAGAGACAATGCCACCTGATAGTGCATCGCGGCTATCCATGACGGCTACTCACTCTAATTAATGAGTTCTTCTCAAGCTGGATCTACCCATCTGTTAGCCACCTCTGAGTGATGCTCAGCAAAACATAGGCAGGAATATGGGTCTATATTTAGTGTCTGATACTAGT
The DNA here is from genome assembly GCA_900302375.1 of Bathygadus melanobranchus. NCBI lineage: Eukaryota > Metazoa > Chordata > Actinopteri > Gadiformes > Macrouridae > Bathygadus > Bathygadus melanobranchus. Next base: position 8,646 of record OMKP01023816.1, read on the forward strand.
CTCTGCTCTTCAGGGGAGTGCTATCCACGTTTCTCTCACAGATGGAGGTTGCGTCATCGACACTCATTTAATTTCACTCGTTTCATTACAGATTGTACTGCTGCTGAGTGGATTGAAGGCCAGTGGTGGTTGTGAGTGACGTAGACAAGACCAGACCAGGCTGGTCATAGCTTGGATGTGTAACTGTACAATGTAATCTTCTGCTTTTTAGAAGGCATATGTTATTCTAATGGATGCAAACTGCATGCTTGCATTTACACACTCCAGGGAGGTGCAGAGTCATCGCTGGGCACACGCAGTATGACCCTGAACCTCCCACTGATCGATCCCAACGTTGATGCTAACCTGCTGGGCTCTGACCTTTCCTCCTGCGTCACCCTGGAGAGGGTGCTGATGACAGGCAAATCATAAGCACCCTCACCTTGTATTGTGTTTAGGGGGATATCAAGCATGCCGACGCGATGACCGCTACGGTGTTTAATTGCCAATATATATTCTATCTTTATTACAGAGTGTCTTGAAGGGCCCCTATTCTACCAGCCCATTCTGTAAGGTTGACAACTGTTGCACCAGTTACAGTACTTTACATTTCTTTAAGCTGAGTGAGTTTGCAGATAGGTCTTTTTTTCAGTTTGTTGTACTATGTCTTATACTATGTATTCGTTTTTCTGCTTGGTTGAAAGTTGCTCTTGCTTTTAGAGTTATATCCTGACGTATCCTCACCACATGACTTCAGCACAAAGTTAGTGCTACGACGCTAGTCTAGTGGCTAGTTTTACCCTATTTCACTGTGGAAATGTACTTTTTGTTAAATATTTGAATATGCTAATTTATGAACTGATCAGTTGCATAGTAATTGATCACTGGACACATGTTCTTATTACCTAGAGTTTTGAAACTTGGTCTTCGGTCCTTTATCCTTTGTTTTGGGTTATGTTCTTCCTCTGTGACCCACCCACTTCCTGTTTCCTCCCCTGCCGCAGGAAGAAGTCCCAGAAGTGGGACGAGATGAACATCCTGGCGACGTACCACCCAGCTGACAAAGACTACGGTCTGATGAAGATAGACGAACCCAGCACGCCCTACAACAGGTGAGCGGCTTCACGTCTTCCTCTCCTTTCACTGTCCTGTCCTGTTCCTCCTCTTTCATCCTCTTCCAATCATTGACCAACCTTTGCTTGTCATCATTTTCATCTGCTTTCTCTTCTACCTGATTTCCCTGTCTCTCTCCCTCCCTCGCTCTCTCCCTCCCTCCCTCCCACAACGATACGACAATACAATACAGAAAAATGCACTCTCTCCCTCCCCGTCTGTCGGTCTGTCTCTGCCTCTATCTCTAGCCCCTTTTAAACTGCCTTATCGTTACTAACACGGAATGGGGGATCATTTTCGTTCCCCCTTTATTCCGGCATTGGAGGTAGTAACAGAACCGCAACAAAGCCGGGTCGATGTCTGTGTAAAAGGGGTAAGCCAGAATGCCCAGACGGGGTGGCGTGTTATGTCTGCGAATTGACTCAGTCTCTTCAATTTCTCCTCCCAACATATTTCTGATCGCACAAACACGTTTCTTGCACAAATCCGCCATTATAACATCACGCATCAACGTGTTGTATACGATAAATGTGATATACATGTGCACGGCTAGCAGAAACACCGCTATTATTGTTTACAAAGCAATGTCGCTGCCCGATTGCATACGTTACGTTATACATCACACTAGACACAGAGATTGTCGTGTTACATGCCACGCCTCTGATTCCGGAATGCCGCATGCTATGTAAAAGCGCACATTGTAAAGATTGCCGCAAAGACATTGTGCTGGCTTTTGCCTGTTTACACAGAACCAAATAAAACGACCCAAATAATGCCGAAACGTCTTTCCAGCAATATTCCGGGATCTCTGTAAAAGGGGCTTCTGTCTCTCGCTCCCTCTCCCACAGTGATATGACAATATAATACAGATGAAGGCTCTGTCCGTCTGTCCGTCTGTCTGTCTGTCTGTCTCTCTCTCTCTCTCTCTCTCGCTTCCTCAGTCTCATTCATCCACTTATCATTAATATCTCTCTGGTTTTGCTGTTCTTGTTGTCATTGCTGTCTCATTCTGACATCTCTCTCTCTCTCTCTCTCTCTCTCTCTCTCTCTCCACTAAGGATGGTGGGTGATGAAGATGACGAAGGAGCCCTTAGCGACTCGGACGGTCACAGTGCGCCCACGGCCGACGACCTGGCCTCAAAGTAAGTGGAGGGGTGCAGAGAGAGAGAGGGAGGAATGAAGGAAGGGAGATGGAGCATTAGTGTTATCATCAGAGTTTGATACCCGATCCAGCAATTGATTTCCACAGCCAACAGAAAACAACCCTCTGTGCAGCGTGCCCATTTGACCTGTCTGTGTATGCAGCTTGCCTGTGCACCTTTGAAAGTTATTTTCCGATCAGCTACTTCACTGTATCAGCTAGCCTCTAATGATGCACGTAGTCATTAGTTGTAGTGCATTTCTCAGTGCCACTTCTACATATATTTAGCTGTGTACTTGTGTACTGTGTACATGTTTACTATTTATTTCTCCTATTATCTTCTATCACCTATTCGTGTATTATCAAAATGTGAGTATGATGTGGTAAGGAGGAGTACGGATGGTGTGTGGCATCACAGCCTGTCATGGTAAACAGTGTTGCTAGCAGCAGCGAGCAGTAGCAAGGCAAGCATCCAGGCCTGACCTGGCAGTAACTCATGGCTGAGCCGCAGCGTGAAGCAGCTGCTCTGTCATTGCCTGCGGCCCAGAGCTGCCCAGGCAGAACGCTGTCGCACAGCCCGCTGTACAGCAATGTGCTCTGACTCTGCTGCTGTCTCTGATGGGCCTGCTCTCTGCTGGACTGCACTGTTGCACTATTGCACCAGGAATGCAGCTGTGTGTGCGCGTTTGCATGCTCACAGATAGCAACCGTTTGAATGATTTAGAAAGAAGTGTAGCAATCAAGATTTTGTCAGTTGGATTACTGCACACCCAAATAGGGGCTGTGCTGGATTCTAATAGTAGGGCGGTGATTTGCTCCTGGCTACCGTGCTTATATAAGTTAGTGCATTATCCAGGAAGGGTGTGTGCGTGTGGGCTCAGTGCTAGAAGAAGGGAATGGAAGTGAGCTCCAGGCTCGTAAGTCAATTAGCTGATTTGGTTTTTACACCCAAGTCTGTGATAGGCCAACAGCTGCTCCCTCCTCTTCCCACCGGTCACTCCTCTCCTCACTGTGCAATGTCTCCAACATGCACTGTGCAATGTCTCCTTTCTAATGCGTCACTCTCCTCACACTGTCACTCCTTCTCTCGCCTTGTTTTTTACTACAACACTGAATCTTTCTTTTTTCTGTTGTATCCTCTCCATCTCAGTGAGTGTGTGCTGGCTCTGCCCTGGGCTCTTCTTTACTCCCAGAGTAGTATCCTCTCCACAGGGACGTTGTAGCTTCTACTTTAACGGTTTCGTTCTGCAGGCCAACGTCTTTCTGTCTTTTCTGGGACAAGCGCAAAACGTCTCTTTGGGGAGATCCTTTTCTGTCCTTTGTTCACGTTGACTTAAAGGTTAACAAATTCCAACCGATGTTCAGCCTTAACTCCACCTATCCGCATTAGGGATATAGTGTGAACATCTTTGGGGTGCAGCTCAGCGCAGATACAGAATCTTACCCTAGTTCTGTCAGTCATTAAATCAACCAAGTTAATGACTGAGTTGCAAGTAAGTAAGATGTCGCGAATCCCATCATCCAGCAGACAAAACTAACAGGGAGCTCAGTAGCAGGCAATGTGGCGGAAAGCTAAACATTGTTCATTTGCATATACTACCCACATTGAAATGATACCATTAGTCATTAGTCAAAGTCAGCTTTATTGTCAAACCAATATATGTACAGACATACAGAGGGCTGAAATTGCGTTTCCCTCTCATCCACGGTGCATAGCAAAACAATATAAATATAAATAACAAAATAAAAATTAAAAATAAAAATTAAAAAATGTACAAGAATTTGAAATGTATGGTACAATGTACAGGGGTGGAATACAATATATACAATGACAGTGCAAAAAGTACTTATAGCAGCAGTTGAACTGGGTAAAGTGGCTCAGTAGTAAAGTGGCTAAAGTATGTATGTGTGGA
>OMKP01023817.1:0-12278 GCA_900302375.1 Bathygadus melanobranchus
CACGCACACGCACACACACGCACGCACGCATGCACGCACGCATGCACGCACGCACGCACACATACACACACGCACGCGCGCACACACACACACACACACACACACACACACACACACACACACACACACACACACACTCTCTTTCTCTTCATGTGTTCTGTTTGGTCGTCTGTGTTGTAGATCGGCTGGAGGGTGACCGCTCTGAAGGTTCTGGGCAGGAGAACGAGGACTAGGATCAGCTAGCTGACGTTTTAATTTAATTACAAAAACAAAACACAAAAAACACTTTTCTTTTAGTTTTTTGCTCGTAAGCACTTGTAAACCCAGGATTTGTACATGTCTACTGTAGAATACTTCCTGATGAGAATTTCTATGCTCCTCTCATCGCTTTTTTAACAATACTTTCTTACTAATGTTTCTGTACGAGGGTAAAAAAAATAAAATAAAGATCTGGGAAATAAAGAGTGTGCAGGGATGAGGAAAGAGTGAACGTAGAAAAGTGTGCAAGGATGCAAAGTGCAATATTATTTAGTGAGGAGGATGTGTGCTTCATCAGTGTTATGTGTGCTGCTTTCTTTTTTGTAAGGCAAAGAACTTCAACCTCTTATGTTCTGCACTGGCGGTTCCGCATGTCAATCAGAACCGCGCTTCAATTAAAACCCGTTTTGAGTTGGACTTTATCTTTTGTTTCTTGAAACAAAGCTGTATTTCTTGTCCCCCAAAGGGTTCAGTCAATGAAACAATCCTTTGCCAATTCTTTTTGTTTCAGATGTTATTTCAGAGATGTGTTTCTGTTAAGGCCTGGCACAGTGCCTGTGAATGAACAATTAAATTCATTCTGAAAAAACACCTTTCTGACGTTATCTTTTGTCATTTAACAGCATGTAGAGCTGCTAGCTAGATACTTGGATGTTGGAGCATAGTGAAAAGGCAGGCAATTCAAAATGCTAGGTGATTATGGGATGGCAGGGGACCTTAATTTCCATTTAGAAGTAGTCGTGGGGGATGTGTTCAACTCGTAAGTACCAGAGCCACCATCATCAGAGACATGGTAACACCTCTTCAACGTGGTGCACTTCTCATTAAACATCACAACCATTTATATTTGTGTTTTGTACTGCCACTAACTCTGATAAGATGGCAGATAAACGTTTCTAAAGTTTAGCCACTTGTAAGTTAATTCTAGAGACAAAACAAGGTTACAAATGGTCCACCCGATTGGCTATGGATTTGTCATGACCATAAATGGACGCTGGGGGACAGTTGTTGTTGTGGTAGCTGTTAGTCAAAAACAACGTGGCTTTTATGACCTCGTCTGTGACCTCTCACACCCTTCATCGTAGGAAAACACTTAATAATAAAACCACAGTACATAACACTTACAAAGCATGAATACATTTTTATTAGTGGACATGAAAAATATACTTTTTGTCACTTCCTCTTATAAAGTAGTACCATATTATTATGCAGACATAAACCGGCCATCTGCTGTTAAAAAAACCAGATATGGTTTGTCTTAAGTAAATGATCCTCCAGTAGCAGAGCACTGCAGGAACCGGGGTCCGGGGGGCAGCACAGAGCCACAGTGTCTAGCACTGTTTCAGCACCTGAGTCTGTCATACACAGGGTTTGCATTGTTGCAGTCATTCCCCCCCTTAGCTCTAATGACGTGCAAATGGACCTTCCTAAACTGCTGGTTATAATCACTGTGCGAGAGTTTGTAAACACACAACCTCAACAGCAGATAAATGGAATATAACGCCTTTGACGTTATTTTTAACAGGTTTTGGCTAAACCCAAAGACCACTTGTCCTTGACTTCAGCAGCATTAATACAGGATGGTCCAGACCGGACCGGACCTATCACCAGGACGGACTCATCTCCTCTGCTACACACCACAAACTGAAGTGCAAGTCTCGCGCACGCAATCTTCTCTGACGACGGGAGGATGCAGGGGAGAATAAGTACAAGATGAAGTACAAAATGAGGTACAAAACACAATTAGGGGGACAATAGTGACACCACAAGTACCTTGGACGTAATACAAACGCTAACATTCTGCACACAGCCATGCAAATAATGAAAAACTATACAAAACACAACAAACGAAATTTGATAAATAAATCATTGGAGTAAACAAAAGCTAACATGTTGAATCATTTAAGTAACAGCAGTAGAATAATTCCTATATTTGTACTTTTACTAGCAAGGCACTTGATGTGTACACTTGGTCCAACACAGTGGAATGAATAATGCTTTCCTAAAAACCAGCATTTCAAGTATTGACGACTACACAATCAATTCCTACACACAATATTGTCTCACCGCTTGGTGAGATCTGTGAAATACACCGTCTTAAGAGCTAGCCAATACAAATCCTACTCTGGTTTCAGTCACAAGCAGAGATCTGTTTAACACAAATTCATATTTTTGTGTTTCCTACTGGCCAGGCACAAAACATGTCTTGTTCATGATGAAAAGCTTTGTGGAAGTGGTTGAATCAACACTTATTTTTGCTTGGTTTGGTACCGACTTCATTTGTACCCGTCATCAACACGGGGCCCCTAACCCAGTCTTCCGTCCATCCCTCTTCAAACTATTTGTGCATTGCTGTGTAACTTGAGGAGGTTGTGGTACTGGCGGGTAGCGGCCTATATACAAAAGCCACATCTATCCTAATAGTTCCTCGTCGTCCTGATCCTCGTCTCGGTCGTCCTTGACGATCCCCTCGTCTATGCTCTCCAGCCTGAGTCTCTGGCCGTCCAGGTACCTCGGCCTGGGGGGCGCAGACCGGCCGGTGAACATTCCTCCTAAGAGGGCCGGGTCGTCCCCGAAGAGGACCAGCTTAGCGTCACTTTCAATAGCTTTAGCCAGGCCCGCGGCGAAGCTGTCCAGAGACTTGTGGATCTCTGCATGGACCTGGACCGTGGAGGGGCTGGTGCTTTCGGCTGGAGAGAAAAATATAAGTTGAACAGTTGAACAACATTCAACATATGCAACGTTCGCTAACAGTGTTAGCTACATGTGTTATTGTTTTCACACTACAACATATTCCATCCTTCCTTCTGACAATTACATTTTTTTATTGTGTGGCTAATGAGTGCTTGAAACTTTTATATAATAATATATGTTATATATTGTTGTTTCACTCTCTTTAGACAAATGTACTTATTGTAAGTCGCTTTGGACAAAAGCGTCTGCTAAATGTCTTGTAAAAACTAAATGGATTCCACGTGTTTGTGGTTGATCACACTGAAAAACATCCGATGCAGACCACTTTAACACCACAGTGGTGACATAGCATGGGGGTTCTGCAGTGTGTCCTGTCCCCTGTGTAATCTCCTCTCCTTTGTTCCCAGGAAGTGACACATACCTTTGGAATGCTCCACCTGGTCTTCAAAGGTAACGGAGCTCCGCCTCTTCCCGGACCCGTTGCCATGGTAGTGGGGATGGGAGGAGCCATCGGTGGAAAAGTTATCAAGCAGCATCACGTCTGTACCTGAGGGAATGAAAACCACAGGTTGCTTGACATTACTAAATTACATGGTTTAGAAATGTAACAATGTAAACAACGTAAACAATGTAAACTGTTGCTTCAGTCAATGACACAATTATGTGTTCATTTGTTTGATGTGTTTTGGCTTGACTTCAAAACATACGACCGACAAGCTGTGAAGCAAAACATATGATCATGACAAAATCACTGCTGATGTCATCATCACAGGCCAAGGTACTGATGGATTGATAGTGATGGGAAATAAACAGATGCTGGAGTGTAGATGTTGCTTGTCTTTCATAGGTCTCTTGTCCATCTCCTCCCTGTGTCCTACACTTACATGAGTCCTGAGTGATCTACTTCCTGTGTGAAACACTTACATGAGTCCTGAGTGATCTACTTCCTGTGTGAAACACTTACATGAGTCCTGAGTGATCTACTTCCTGTGTGCTACACTTACATGAGTCCTGAGTGATCTACTTCCTGTGTGCGACACTTACATGAGTCCTGAGCGATCTACTTCCTGTGTGCAACACTTACATGAGTCCTGAGCGATCTACTTCCTGTGTGCAACACTTACATGAGTCCTGAGCGATCTACTTCCTGTGTGCAACACTTACATGAGTCCTGAGCGATCTACTTCCTGTGTGCGACACTTACATGAGTCCTGAGTGATCTACTTCCTGTGTGCGACACTTACATGAGTCCTGAGTGATCTACTTCCTGTGTGCGACACTTACATGAGTCCTGCGTGAAGCTGAACCCTGTGTCTCCCGTGCTGCTCCCGGGAGCCACCAGCTGTCCTCCAGCCAGCATGGCCGTCAGGTGGGGCGACATGCCCAGGTCTGAACAACACGACACAACACCGCTTACATCACCGACCCCTCAGAGCAACACCTCAACTCGTACAGTCTCTCTATACAAACATTATAGAGAATATGATCATATATTAATATGTAGTCCATTTAGCTTTACATACGTAACATTGGGGATGGAACCCCAACACCCTGTTCTATTCTAATAGGGTTCTTTGACGGAACATCTTACCTGTGATTCTGTTTGAGATGCTGAAAAGTCGCGAGGTCCGCTGCCTCGTAGCGAAGGGTTCCCGGTAGTAACGGTCACCGAAGCACATGCCCAGCAGCTCCTTCCTCACCGTCTTGTTCCACAGGCCGTAGATGAGTGGGTGGCACACAGCGCTGCAGAAGGACAGCCAGGCCACCAGCGTGCCCAGGGTCTGGGACGCGGCGTCCTGCCCCCACACGGCCTCGGTGCACACCACCACCACGTAGGGCCCCCAGGTCACCAGGAAGGTGCCGATCACCACCAGGATGGTGACCAGGGCCTTGCACTGGCTGCCCGCGTACACCAGGCTCCGCCGGCTGCCGCTGCTGCACGTCGAGGTGCTCGAGTTCTTGCGGCCGTTCTTCTGGCCGCTGCCCCCGGATTCGTCCTGGGCCACGACCACCGTCCCACAGTGCACCTTGCGGGCCTTCATGCGCGCGACTCGGAAGATCACGCCGTAGCAGCCCAGCATGGCAAGGAACGCCGGAAGGCTGCACCACGTGACCCAGAAGGCCGTGTAGCCCGGGTCCCGGTGCCAGGACGCCACGCAGGTCCGCTTGGAGCAGTCGAACTCGAAGGACGACCAGCCGAAGAGTGGCGGGAGGCAGCCCACCAGGGAGTGCAGCCAGACGTAGGCGATCACCAGGACCGCCCGGTTCCCTGTGATCTTCATGGGGTAGATCATGGGGTAGAGGACAGCGTAGTACCTGGTGGTGTTTTCATTACAGCCGTGGTTAAATAACACAGCAAGGTCATGGTCTTTATAGGCATATGATATTGTGTTGTTCCAGCGGTATTGTTATAATTGGCTCATTTCTAGCGCATGAAACTGTGTAATGTAATTGTGAGTGTGGTAGACGGCAGCAGTGGCAGAACAACACTGTGGGTGACAAGTCAGTCCCGACCTCTTCACTCCCTTGTCACATGGAAGGTGACCTCTAAATCACAACAAATGCAGCATTCAACGTGAATTCCAAACAACATGCCCGGCCACTATAGCTCTATATACTCTTAATAACAGCCCCGTTGTTGTGAGCGCTTGGCGTTCACCTCGATAATCTGGATTATTTTCTGCGCCTTTTTTCCTCTGAGAATATCCTGAATACGTTCCGCTAAATGTGAGAACACATTGTGTTCCCATGAACCGAGGTCTTTGTGAGAACCAAGCCAACAGAAACACATTTCCAAATGTTAAAAGGTAACAACAGGAAATACTTTGGCACTGTGAATACATGTCTACTTTTACGGTGCTTGTAAAACTAAATATTCAACCAATAATCACCATGGGCTCATCAGGGATATGTTCACTTATTATACTTATTATGTTGAGCATGGAAAGGGTATTTATGGGGTAACTAACGTGTTATTTCACAGTAATATCAACATCTGGAAACTGTACGTATACTAACCACTTTTACTAACTGTCATTACATAGACATAGGGGTGTGTCATTAGCTGTAAAATGATACCAGGTCAGTTTGGACCTGCTAGGTTACATTGTAATGACATGTACCTATAACATGGGGTTACATGTATCTATAACATGGGGTTACATGTATCTATAACATGGGGTTAGGGTTAGATTGTAGGGTTAGGGTTAGATTGCAGGGCTAGGACTAACCCTACAAAATAAGATGTACTTTATTATTAATCCCGAAGAAGAATAAAAAGCACAACATAAAGTATTTTCATTGTTGTAACTTGACACTGACCTGTCAATAGCAATCGCCCCCAGAGTGAGCATGCTGGCGGAGCTGATGAGCAGGTAGAGCAGGGCGGTGAAGTTGCACCAGACCACCCCGAACACCCACTCCCTCCGGGCCGAGCTCACCGCCACGAACGGCAGCACCAGGACGGACAGCAGCAGGTTGGACAGGGTCAGGCTGAATACGAACTTGTTGCTGGGCGTCAGCAAGTATGGCCTCCGATACAAGGTTCCCACAATCAGGAGGTTTCCCAGGAAAGCCAGGAGCGTGATGGTCACAATGGTGACCGTCTCCAACACCGCCGGGCCCTCATTATTCCCAGTACAGTTCCGACTGGAGTTCATGGTGAGAGACGGGGCCCCTGGGGATCTGAAGGCATAGTAGTACACTGGTAGGAGAGCAGAGGTGAAAAACTAGTTAGTTGGGTGTGTAAATGTGACCCAGTGTCGTTATAAACCCATTGAAACCAATAGAGCTATAGAAACCTATTTGACATGTAAAATACTGTCGACGTACGCATGCGTCACAGGAACATAATAAAGTTTAGGAGCCACCGCATTACACTATTTATTACATATTACACTATTTCAGTTCATTACAAGTAGTTTTTTTGGGCCATTGGGGTGTTTAAATCTGCCAGATATCACGTTTCTCTCTAGAGAAACCAAAGAAAGATTTCACGGTTGTAAAGTCCCGTTATAACGCCGTTATGTCTAAATGTAAACGTTATGTACACACGGTGACTCGTATAGTCACTCGGTGACGGGAACGTAAAGTCTAAAACATGAAGTCTGAAACTTAAAGTGTGAAACAAAGTCTGAAACATAAAGTTTGTTAGCATAGCTTAGCGAAAACTTTCTCCATTGTCCCTAAAAAAACCCTCCTCTATCCAGACTTACCGGTACCGGAATAATAACGTTACGGGTCGGTGTGCGTCCTTTTACGTTCACGGTTCCCATTCTACTCGTTTCCCTCCGCACCACAAACCATGCAAGTAATAGTTGGACTTTGAACCGGGTCCGAATCCTGTCGGAGTTGAGCAGAAAACCAGCTGCGGTGCAATGGCGTCGCTCCCACCCAAGCCTCCTGCACCCCAGGGCGCACGGCGGGTGGTCTGGGATGAAGTGGACTGATCACCTTGTTCTGGTGTTTATGTTGACGTGAAACTGAGATGTTTACATGTGCACAAGGTTCACCGCACTTTGCTTTTTGTCAGTGTGCGTTTTCTACTATTTGCGGACTATTTGCGGGGTTAACTTGGACGCATCCCGCGGCGCAGAGGTCGGTGCCATTGAACATGTCCAAAGGTCTTAAGTTATTGTTTGGGCGCATGGGCGTCTTATTCGAGGCGTATTGTGCTTTGTGGATGAAATTGAGTTTCTCTGGACCACCTAAGTAGACCAAAGCTTCCCGCAAATACACGTCACTCCCAATCAGCCAATCTGGGCGGAGGGACGTGGTCGTCCTTAATGGTCACTCGCTCCGCGGCCACCAGATGGCGCCTCGTCCGACACCAAAGAGCCGCTTCACAAGTTACTGACAAAAGTTCATTCTAGTGCTATTTATAGAAACAATATTATAACGCTAATAATATGATACATTAGAAGTCCAAACCACTTTAATGCAAATTATTGAAGACATTTACAAAAAGGTTTTTGGGTCTGGCCTTAACTTTAATAAATTGCTACAACATAACATAACATAAAACAGGTCTTCCCTCAGTTGAATATAGTCAAACTGTAAACATTATTTAATAGTGTAACACTGAGGCTAAAACCGTGGCATTTTAGTCTGGGGGGTGTAGTCAGCCAGCAGAGAGACCATCAGACCCTGAAACAAAAAACAATGTTGTTGATAAAACAACACAAGTAATAAACAACTTCTATAAACGAAAGAATATAATAAAACAGGCTTATATTTTATAACTTTGTAGTGTGGCAGACATTACAGAATGTTTAACAACTGGATAATGAACCTCGTCTGCAGTGAGACTCACCATTATGGTCCACTTCCTGTTCTCAGCCTCAGGGAACACCAGGGATCGAGGAGAGTAGAACACCTCATCGTCCACTTCATCTGGTTTCCGAGGGAGACAGTGCAGGAAGGTCCAGCCTGGACTGGCCACACTTCCTGTCTGATGTGGACAGAACCACGAACAGGAGAGGACAGTTATGAATCTCTTATCAAAGGGGATGATTTTGTTCTGCTTCTTATTGAAGATCAGCACACATTTCAGTTTATGTTTATAGAGCGTGATGTTTATAGAAAAGTGATTGAACAGAGCAAACCACACAGGGTGAGGATGTGGCAGGAAGCTGTTTTCACTCACTTCATATCGGACTCAAGTATATTTTGGGTGCAAACATTATTTTGTAAAACATTATTGTGCCTCTGTCCTGACACGGTTTACCTTCTTGGTAATCTGGTAGCCATGGAAGTCATTTAATCTCTTCTTCTTCTCTTCCTCCTGTCCCATGCTGACCCAGGTGTCGGTGACCAACACATCACTGCCCCTTGCTGCCTCCATTGGGTCAGAGGTCAGAACTAACTGAGTCCCGTGCTGAGGAGAAATGAGACGTAGACGGCCGGCATTAATTTAAACGATTATATTTACACACTTCAACTACATCAATATTTGGTTGTGTCCATATGTGCGAATCAATGAACCGATGACAACAGCAGGTCATGGTTATTAACTGGTGTGTGTGTGTAGAACCTTGCCTGTTTAGAGAGTCGTTGGGCCTCTTCTACCACGCTGGCTTCCGGCTCATAACCCTGAGAGTGACGTACAGACGTACAGGGGTGTCATGAATATATGGCATGTAAAGCCCTTTGAGACTGTAACTGTGATTAAGGGCTATACAAATACAGTTGACTTGATTGATATGTATTACATCTGATAACCAACTACACTCTTCGCAATCATAATCACAAATATATGATGTGAAGAAGACAACGTTTCAACAAAAAATGCTAAACGTATCCTCCACATCCAGCACGGCCCAGGAAACCCTTACGATCACGTAAACATGAGCCGACCTTGGGGGTGGCGATCCTAAGATGGACGCCCAGTTTGGCAGCAGTCATCATGAAGGAGTGGAGAACGTTGTTTCCATCCCCGATCCAGCTCACCGTCAGACCCTCCAGTTTCCCATAATGCTCCTGTAATTAAACTGTGGTAAGTGGCAGGATAGGAGCTAGCTCGTTGTGGCTGGCTCCACCTGCTGCCCAGTTCCCTGTGTCTGTATGCACTGGGTGAATAAGGGAATGGGTAGCCATTTTTGTGTATCACACAACAGTGTCTGCTAAATGCCGTAAATGTAAATGATTTAGGACGGAGAAGGGTCAGCACCTGTAAGGTGAGGAAGTCGGCCAGGATCTGGATGGGGTGGTAGAGATCAGACAGGCCGTTAATGATGGGTATCGAGGCGTGCTTCCCCAGCTCCTCCAATGTAGTGTGGCTGTACACTCTGGCCAACACGATGTCACACAGCCCAGAGAGGACCCTGCCATGATAAGCCATGAAGTTAGATTTCCCCACAGCCCCATCTGAGCGTTCCGTCAATGCTTTCATTCCACCTGGAAATGCTGCCATGATCTGTCCGAACGAAAAAATGACAAGCTTCAATAACTTTAACATTATGTTACAGCAAACAATGGTTACTTCGAGTTACCGGCATAATCGTTTTGTCTGTCGTATGTTTTCCCTTATGTTGGATTCCCTGTGTACAAATCAAGTGTTTTACACAGCACGTTACAGCCACACTAATCTATACGGCTTCACTGAAATCCCCATAGACGAAAGGATTACGACAGCTGAATATAACCACGAAGATGGATAGACTGATTGAGATACCTCGCCGTGTCTGTAGAGCTCTCATTCACACCCAGATGGATGTCTTGGGATGTGAGGAAACATGGGTGACCCCCCAGAAGAGCAAACCCTGGAAGAGAAGACATACAACCATGTAGGGTTAGCCTAACCCTAACCCTAACCACTTCATAAACAATAGCCCTTAGTGCTCGTGAAACTGGAACAATTCAATACAAGCACATTAAGTGTTGTGTGTATGTGTTATATCAAAAGATCAGCATGTTTTAGTAATGTGCAACTGAGAGTGGCCCCTCAGCAGTTCTATTGTGCTGTGTATTAACGTTGAATACTGGGCCCCTGAACACAGTAGCCCGGGGGATTTCAGATAGATATACAGGGCTGCATCATTTTAAGAGCATTCAATTCGTACTAATGAATTGATGCAATAGTGACTTATGTATTGGTAAATGAACACTAACTAACTACATGGTATTCGAAGGGCCCACCCAGGCATACGTGACACCTGTTTCTGTGGACATTCTGGTTCTGGTGCTCCTCTTCTCAAATATCATGGCAATCGATTTCCCTTGAAGAAGAGGAAGGTACTAAAATAGAAATCACAGTTACATTGACTTTCCCAAAGTGCGACAAAAAACGAATGCACATTAATGTCATATGTCCTAATATTTCACGAAGACAGCATCTTGTGTCTGCTACCTGTTTTTCATTTTTGATCCGGTGTTTTAAATCCCCTGACACCCACAGAAGACTCTTGATTTCATCTGAATTGAAATCTTTCAGCGTGAGGAAGCAGCGACCTTTTAGATTCACGGAGCTCAAGGACGCTGCGCCGACCCTGCAAGTAAGCCAAACCAAACCAATCAAAACTAAGCAGTAGTAACCATATTCACTGGTTACATTCCCTTACGCGTTAACGCCTTCATGAAAAAGTGATGTGCTCGCCTTTAAAGCATCGTATTATCTCTTACCTAAGTCCCCTCGCGTGGATTCTTTGAACATGTTTCAAACTTTTGCAAATAGAAGTGCTTACAACAAAAACTTTAGAAATTGCAAAACTCATCGCGTTGTGTATGGCAGTCTGCTAGCAACGTTAGAGAAGTGTTTGAGCTGAGTTGGATTTTCTGCACAAGAACAAGAGCTGCATGCGTCGACTAACCACGCCCACGGGGCGTTTCCTTCTGACGTCACACCAGCGCCGTTTTAAACCTATGAATAATAAATCACTGATATCATAAGAGTCTTGTCTTTAATTAAAGCTGTATACGTTACCAATTTCATAAGGACATTTTGAAACAAAAAAATGTACGTTTTATTTGGTGTATAGTGAAAAGTGTTTTTTATACAAAGACAGTTTTATATTTTGTTTAATCAAACAGCTGTAAATGTTGGGTGGCCTACATGGACATTTTCCGACGTATGGAATTTAATGGTCTGGACAAGCTATGGCATTTGTAACAATTGGTATGTTTATTTGTTTATTCATTTGAATTTGTTGATTAAATATTGACTTTAAGTTAGCTTCAGTTTGATTGATAATTAAAACGCTGGCATGGGTCTTTGTGGGTTGTAGTCGGTCAGCAGAGAAACCATTAGACCCTGCAAGAGGAATGACAAGAACCAATAACAATACAGTTCCACTCCATTACATGTCATGACTGTTAGAACATCAAGTAGGCCATCACCATTATGGTCCACTTCCTGTTCTCGGCCTCCGCAAAGACCAGAGAGCGAGGAGAGTAGAACACCTCATCATCCACCTCCTCTTGTAGC
The DNA here is from genome assembly GCA_900302375.1 of Bathygadus melanobranchus. Taxonomy (NCBI): domain Eukaryota; kingdom Metazoa; phylum Chordata; class Actinopteri; order Gadiformes; family Macrouridae; genus Bathygadus; species Bathygadus melanobranchus. The sequence goes on from OMKP01023817.1 coordinate 11,873, forward strand.
CGAGGGAGGCAGTGCAGGAAGGTCCAGTCTGGATTGGCCACACTTCCTGTCTGATGTGGATAGAACCACAAACACAAACATATACAGTATATACACTATAGGACGATCCTTGGCTCCCCCTAGCTGAGTGTCGAGGTGTCCCTGAGCAAGACACCTAACCCTAACTGCTCCTGACCAGCTGGTTGTTGCCTTGCATGGTTGACACCACCATCTGTGTTTGAATGGGTGAATGTGAGGCAATGTAAAGCGCTTTGGATAAAAGTGCTATATAAATGCAATCCAATCCATAATGAAACCTTGGCAGATGTGCAGGGGAGATTGGAATAGGAGGTATTTAAAATAATGTATTTCTCTGTTTTTCAGGGTCCTGTCTGGACTGTGTGACATTATCCTAGCTAGAGTGGTT
>OMKP01023821.1:0-11949 GCA_900302375.1 Bathygadus melanobranchus
CGTTGGACGATAATGGCTGCCTCAGAACAACATTGTTTATTCCTGATTTGTATTTACACAACTCGTGGAGCAAAGAGTGTAAGAAAATACTCCACGAATATTGGAGAGAAAGTTCCAGAGCAGGACGAAGCCAGACGAGATCATGTTGGATCCCCTGTGGTCATCCTATAGAACATCCAGCGACTAACACAGTGTGAAGCGCCGAGCATCACACGCGCCGTGCGCTCTCCGGTTGGAAATCTGGTTCCAATATCGAAGCTTCCTGTGAAGGCAGGAAATAGCTGTCATTTTCTGGCTGGCAGCTAACAGTGCCGCAGTGTGAGCAGGCCTGACCTTTGCAGGGGTAGGCGTCCCCGGGCTCCGCGGGGCTCTGAACCTTCATACCCGCTAATTCAATTAGGAAAGCGGGTGTCGCAGCGGGGAGCAATCCAGGGATCACCGAGGGGCAAGGAGTTAAGACCCGGGTTCGGGGGTCGGGTGGGGGAGTGGGGGGTCTTGGGGAGAGTGGAAGGGGATTACGCCGGGTGCTGGGGTGCTGCCCATTACCGTGACTGGTGGTTATAAGTCGCATGGGCTCAGAACAGGTTCCAGAAGGGTGAGATCCATTGACTGATGCACAGCTAAATGACTCTGGTGTTGTGCCCTGGGGGGAGGTCTCTGTACTACAGTTTACAGTTTCAGCACCCTAGGGCATCACTGGGGGTCAGAGAGTTCTACACCTCAGCATCGCTGAGGGTTAGACAGTTCTATACTTACACACAAGCGCTACTTTAATATGGTCTATGATTCAATCCAGGATATGCAGATATTCCTGAAAACTGTCTTGGATACAATATGTATTCTCAGCTGGTGAATATTGTATATTGTAGGTCAAATGTTCTGAAATTAATAGCATAATAATAAAAATGAATCAATAATGACAATGAAGCCTACATAGAAACCGTGCAGCATTAGAGCAGCAATACACTTAAAATCCTTTATAACACGTCAATACTGTTCTTGTTTGACTTCTACTGACTTCAAGGAATGCAAACGCAGCAGCAGAGCCTTCATAAAGTTTTAACGTCGAGCTCACAGAATCAGCTTCCCATCTGTTTACATATTTCAGCCTCCATAAACAGAGGATAACATCAGCAGGGGGAACTTCCTATTTTGGGAAACAGATGTTTCGATTCAGGAAAAGAGCTAGGCGGATAGGCAGCCCAACAATATTTAGTTGGAACGGCAATATGATGTACACCAGCACATGCTCATGTCCTATTGTTCTGATTCAGGACAGCGCAACATCACATCCATAGATGCATGTGCATGTAAACAACAAGTACACATGTTAAACAACAAGTACACATGTTTCAGCTCGCCCTGCACATCTGTTACACTTGCGTCGACATGTTATGGGTGCGACAGTTGCCAATATATCCACTGCCAAACAAACTTGCAAAAGATCCAAGGAAAGCCCTTTTGATCCAACAAAAATGTGTGCGCACAAGCAAAGCAAAGCAGCGCATTCGGACTGGGTTTACAGAGGCTTCCGGCCACCACTGGTCCCCATGTCACATGCACCGTGAAGGCTTAAAGGTCAACCTTGTTTTCCAGTTGTGCTGACTGTACCATGGCATCAAGGCCTCCATGCTGCACATGTTTTCCCAGTGGCCATTGTCCATTAGAAGTGTACTTCCCTACACTGTATAGCGAACACTGGGGGGTTGGCGGGTGGGCCACAAACAGTGAGAACCACGTCTGGTCATTTGATATTAATGATGTTGAGGGTGATCGTGAGGGGAGCAGGCCACCTGGGGTAAGTTGAGCCTTTGATAGGCCAGATCCTTAGTGATTTTCAACAGCTGAATGTCTGCCTCCGGGTTCAAAGCCAGTCCCATAAAACCATATCTTATCCCCAAGGATTTTTTAGTCTAGCCAGTAAAGATAAGATAATTAAAAGTGCATTTATTAGGAAAATAGCTATAGCCCTATAAGGTCCTCTTTGCCTCTTTGCCGTTTGGCCACGGTTAATATTTTGGATGAAATCTACACCCACACTTCTGAAGTAAGACATCTTAAAGACCCACGGCTTAACAATTGATTAATGATATGTTATTGTCTGGAATACAGGGAGAAATGTGTTCCTCTCTTTTGTAAGAGTAAAATAATATTGTATTTGTCTAATATATTCCTAATGTTACTTTAAGCATTTTATTAAGATAATGTTTAAACACAATCTTAAACAAAACAAAAAAGATATCCGAGACATGGAAAACGTCTCATGTGTCAATCATTCCGTATTCACACATTTGAAGGAGTGCATAACTAGGACCAAAATGACCTCATTTGTTCCCTCCCGGTGTTTTTTCTTCATCGAGGCTGCTCCATAAGGAGACCAAAACGTGACCGTATGAATCTGGGGAGGGGCCCCACACACCACAGCACATGGCCTTTTCTGTTTCAGGGACTGCTTTCTCAACACACTTTCTTGGCTGAATATGTAAGCCCATCAAAAAAGACGTCCACAGATATTTTTCTTGGCAAAAACTTTAAAATCTGTAAGATTCTCCCACTCTTGAAGACTTGGCGCCTAATCATCTTTCACTTCTTTTGGTACTAACTCTCTCTCACTCTCTCTCTCTCTCTCTTTCTCTGTCTTTTGTCCTCTCTGCAGCCAACTCTGCACATGTCCGTTGCACAGACCTTAGTATCTGCTGATATTCAGCTCGCACAAACATTTTCCTCTACCCCCATGGCGCCCACCCAGAACCTCTGCCAGGACTTTTCCATCTGGTAGCCTGCTGTCTCTGGCTGGCCTCTGCTACACTAAACTCAATTCCAACGCAGAGACTGCAGAGAAAGAAAAAAAAAACCCAATACATTTAAAGATCAATACAAAGCACAGGTCTGGGGAAACGAAACGGCAGCCTCGAGCAGACGAATCCCCACGCGGCCATGCATGTTCAGTACATATGGACTCGACGTCCTCCGCGGTGCACCATGCATGCTCAGTACATATGGACTCGACGTCCTCCGCGGTGCACCATGCATGGACAAGACGAGTTTGAAGAAGGGGAAAAAGAGAAGACGCAGTCAAAGAGAAATTCAATTACAGCCACTGCATTCCTCTGCGCCTTCATTTTCCTTTCAGAGGACGCACACCGGGAAACCCTTCTGCATGGAGCAGACAGCCACAGCTGCCACTGTCATCACCATCGCCCTCTGATGCAGCTGCATGGGAGGGTGAACGGGGTGGTGGTGGTGGTGGTGGTGGTGGTGGAGGGGGGTTGTTGTTGCATGTAACCGTAGCCGTAACCAGAGCTTTAATGTCTCGACGCCACTGCAAGGTTTCTGCGTGACTCCATTCTCCATCCCCGGGGAACGCGGCACCCCCACTACTTGACCCTGGTGTGTCAGGGGGGTGAGCAGTGAGGCAGGAGGGCCGGTTCTCTCAAGGTTCCCCCTGCTGAAGACAGCCCAGCAGCACACGCTGAGGCTCCAGCGCATGACCTCCAGAGATGTTTACCTTTCAAGGCCGGCTGTCACCCATCTGCATGTTTGTATTCTGGCTCTAGAGGCTACAGATTAGTTTTGGACAACGAGGCCAGGAGGAGTTTCCTTCAACGCCCAAAGGGGGATTTGGGGCGTTAAGGGTTATTTATTTCCGTCACAGACAAAGACTCTGTCCACGTTGAATCATACGTGTCTTTGTGTGTTACTTCATGTGCTACAGACGTGGTCTTTTTGAGTTGCGTGTAAGTTTACCTGCCACCTTAGCTGGTTACCAAAACAGACTTGAGGAGTTGGCTCATGTACAACAGATCGACCTTTTAGCTGAAACCCTGTACTGTGAGGGACCTTATTCATGACTCAGGTTTACACATTTCCAGGGAGGAAGGACGCGGCTTTACAGGGGGAGTTAACAGAATTATGCCTGTGTTAGCTATGCTTACTTTATGGGCCCATTAATACAGTAGCAGTCTTTGAGGCACTAGAGGGTCAAGCTACACTGCTTCACTTATACTCAAGGACTATATTATTAATATTGAAAAGATTTCCCACTATTTTCTTTCACCAAACACAAATTTGAGTGAATAGTGAGAAATGTAATCCATATATGTATTTTCAAGGTAAGCGGGCAGATGTATGTTTTTACTCAGTGCGTAGGCATGCACCATTTATCCAAGATGCAGGACAACGGCCGTAGGACATTTCATTGGCAGTTTCATTAGCAACCATTGGGTCTATTCCCCTCCTAGCTAAGTGCCGCGGTGTCCCTGAGCAAGACACCTAACACTAAAGCGGAATTTATAGTCGCCGTGATGCGCTGTTCGTGAAGTGCACAGACAGTCCACACACGGCCATGGCATCTTATCGTCTGCGTTTTGGTAAAACGATGCTGTGGACGGGCAGTTCAGGCACTCAGCTCGGTGACAGTGACTATAAAATAGGTTTAACTGCTCCCACCGAGGTGGTTGTTGCCTTGCGTATATGTGTATGAATGTGAGGCACTAATTGTACCACTTTGAGCGGCCACAGGTTACAACACAACACAGTCCAATAAACAACAACTAAAATGTGAAAAAGACACACTAAAATACTGGTGGGACAGCAGCAGAGACTCACAGTAAAGCTGCATGGGCTGGAGGGGAGGGACAGGACAAAGTAGTCCACGGCCAGGTTGAAGAAGGCCGAGCGGTAGGAGCTGATCTCCCTGTGGCCCTGCACCAACTTATAGAGCTCCAGACACATGAGGCCGGCCACCGCTGCTGTGGTGGTCGCTATGGCCGGGATGATTCTCCCAGCGATGCGCTTACTCTGGACGAGAGAGAGAGAGACACAGAGAGAGAGCGAGAGAGAGAGAGAGAGAGAGAGAGAGAAAGAGGGAAAGGGAAAGAGGAAGAGAGAGAGAGACAATGGTTTACATAGGTTCTTTAAGCCGTTTTTTGTATAGATAAGACTTGGTGTTGTCGCAGGTGGGGGGAGGGGTGTGTTCCTCGAGCTAAACGGAGTCATAAAGGGTGAGATCATAACTGGCAAGAGCCGACTTGATCAAAACCCCGCCGCCATCCCCCAGGGTGCGGGGGATGGTGGCCCTATTGTCTCCCATGCAGCCCCCTCGTGTCCCCCACCACCCAGCCAGCCCACCCCTCCGTCTGCGTGGGTACAGGGGCCGGTCTCAGGTGTCAGCTCCCAGGCGACAGGTAAAGTGCTGTGATTAGTTCTGCACAGGGAACAAAAGGGAGGTGGCCGTCTCTGTGGCTTCGGGGCAGGTGTGCGCCCACGCACGCACGCACGCACACACACACACACGCACACGCACACACACACACGCACACACACCTTAAAAAACAGTCGGCCCACGTCGTTACTCATGGCTTATCACCACTTTTGTTTCCCCCATGAGGCCTCGATCTCATATATGTTTTTCTATATATGTTTTTTGAATGTATATTTTCTATTCATATTTGTGATACGTATTTGGCGAGGCCTTTAGGGTGTAGGGTTCGAGACCTGGAGTCGGTCGGCTGGAGGGATGTCGTAGGTCTCCGCTCGGAGGTTCGACGCAACAACGATGTAGTCCATGTGGAAGTTGCTGTCGTCGTCCTGTACAAAAACAAGACAACAAAGTTGTCACTGTAAGACATTCAGCTCAACGTCAACACACCATGCTCCGAGGGTTATTTTCAATCAATTGCAGGCTGTAAAATGTCTACGCCATTCACCTCTTTACATCACGATAAAAGAGGAATAGTTTCTATGAGAACGGACAGTGTATAGGGTCCGACAGATATATCTTTTCACTCTGGTGTGTAAAAAGACAAAATCCTAACAGTGAATTTTGGACCAGAACTGAAAGTTTCACTGATTTGAACATCCAAGCCGTTCGCGGCGTCATCCAACACACACAGACTTGGTCATCGGATTAGAATCGGGTTCAGATTGGATTTGCGCCCTGAGTGACAGCCAGGGCCGGTGAGGTCATGCCTCTGCTATGGCTACAGACTACAGAGACCAGTGAGGTGACAGTCACTGGGGGGCAGGCTGCCGGGGGATTGTGAGGTAGCTGGGTCCGCGCAACTTGATAGCGCTGGATTCCACCTACACACATTCCATCCAGGCACGGCATGACCTGGCCAGGTAGGCAGCATGATGAGGGAGAAGAGGGGGGAGTGGGTGGGTGTGAGGGGGTGGGATTCGTATCCAAGGGGATATCGGATAGCTGCCTGACTTACCTCATACACATTTATTGGGTGCTATCGCACACCTAGCCACACTACGACTGTATTGTCCACCCAGAGTTTGAAAAGTCATTTGAGGATCCACACGTGGAAGGGTTGGCTTCTGACAACGGCTGGCTGGGAGTGCCGGGAGATGTGGTGCGAAAGTGACATTGTCGGGAGTGAGTGTACGAGGTGTGAGGTAATGTAATTATACAGGGGGTCGTCTGCTTCCAGGCCTTTCTTCTTCAAAAGAACCAGTACTACACAGAGCCGTCAAAGTGACCCAAACTGCAGAGTGCAATAACGCTCACCAAATGCCACTCAGAAAGGGTCACCTGAATGACCGTGGGCAATGTAGAAACCACAGTAATGGGTTAGTTGTGTGCTGCTTTTCTTCTGAATATTTGCTTGACTTCACTTGTCTTTGTATTTATGACACATTTGACCATTGGTAGGTGAGATCTGGGATCCAGCAGTCCTACTATGTTACAGCAGAACGTCTGGGGGGGCACAGAAACCAAAAACTGTGAAGGGGCGGACCTACGCCTTGTTTCCTGTTTCTAGATATTCTAACAAAAACTATTTTATTGTTGTTTGTTGTTTTAATAACTGTATGCCAGTCTACACAGTGTTGATTTGACAGACACTTTTTTACAGTTTACTACTGCTGGTTTGTGTTTGCCAATTACACGCTTACAGAGCCCCGCCTCCAGCAACATGATTGGTCGAAACGAAGACACAGCAAAAGAAAGTGAAACGCCCGGTTCGCCCAGATTTGAGGTCGTTTGTGAGGCGAGTAGGTGAGTAAAGGTGCATCGGGTACAACTTGTGGAGGAACAAGCCGATCAGTTTATTGTGATATTTCCATTCCAGCTCAACTGCCAACGACCCCTGGGTTTCTTTCTTTGTTTTGTGGACCATTTGGGAGCCGTAAGGCATCGACTGTTCCAATACAAAACAATCATGAAACCACACAGACCACGCTGTTTACTACTCACAATGGTTCTTTATAGCACTGTTTTCCAATCAAAAGGATGGACACTTTACAAGAAAACAGACCCTACTGATGGTTGTCGTTGAAACACAGACAGCACAGAATACAGACAGACACACTTTGTCCACATGCGTCTGTTGTGGGGCCAACACAGATCCGGGTCACTGAGAAACCCAAAGATGTAAAAGCAAAAAAACAGCTTGAGGGACACCGTACACCGGAGCGTGACTCGCTGCCTGCCTCCTGAGGTCCGGACCCCGCTGCGTGTGAAATGTGCAGTGTGTGCAGAAGAAGTATGACCTTACCTTCTCAAAGTCCACAGGGTGCATCTGCATCGCTGGGCTTTTCAGCGATGGTGAACACAGCTCCTCTTTCAGCCCCTGCAGTCGGGCCTTGCCTGTTGCAGGAATGCAGGGAAACAATCCATCTTAAAGGGCTCACAAGACTTGGTCCTCCAAGTCTTGTAGGAAAGGTGAGCAGAAACCATGACCCAAAACTCACCGTCATCAGTGATTCCTGCGTGTACCTCCTCCATCTTGGGCACGAAGGAGGGCATGAGGATGTTTTCCAGAGCTTCTCTGATAGCAGTGCGGTCGCTTGTCCCAGCGATCCCATATATGTGGGCGTACAGGTTAGCAGCAGCTACAATGTACTGCATATGGGCATCCTGCGATTACAGCACGCACAATACATCCTGTTACAAACCTTCATCCTAATCAATACAGTGCAAAAGGCATGTCACAATAACTAATTTTTGTGTCATGTCAGGCGAGAACTCACTTTGTGGGGGTCAAAGGTCAGTGGGTGTGGGCATCTCTTGGTTCCCGACCAGAAAGGCAGCCCTGAGCTGGTCAGCTAAGGAGAAGCAGATGGGGATCTCGTATCAGTGATCACAAGCCGAGGAAACAAGCACGCATTCTCACACAACTGCAACGCTAACACACACACATACACACACACACACACACACACACACACACACTCACAGCGGCAGTCACACCAACTTAAAGGACTGTATTTTAACTCCAACATTCCACAACAAACGAAAGACAGCTCGCCGGGATTAATGCAGGTCATGCAAAAACGCATGACCTGCATTAAATCTAGTCGGCCGATGTGTTGCGCAAGCACACAACTACACTCATAAATTGTGTGTCACAGACATCGGACTGTGTGTGTGTACTAAGTGTGTCCTAAGTCTGTGATTTGACCCATCGGGACAGGGGGTGTGGTAGGGCTGGTTATCAGACCGTTTGTAGGCCTGATAAAGGAACAATGGACGCGTGGAGCTCTGATGTTCCCCAGTGGATCCATGCGCCGGGGGACAGACTGTTTATGTCGGCCACTGCGTGCCTGTTTCTCCGCACTTCATGCCTCCCTGAGTGGGTGTTTGGGCAAGTGGGGGGACTTCTCTGGGGCAGCCAAAGGGTATCTCTACAGTACTCATGCGTTCACAGATAAGCCCGTGTTGGCTTAGGGGTGGGGCACAGGGTTTTTTTTTTTGCTCGGTAAAGCCATGACAATAAAGCATCTGAAGCCACACTTTACCGTGAACAAGGGGAAGCACTTTTAAGAATGTCCACGTTGTTGAAACTAACGTATGGTAAAGTACAGTGAACCTTTTAATATCAGCATGAGAGGCGTAATGCACGGGTGTTATTATTAGTGAAGAACTGCAGCCATTTCATTTCTAAAACAGCTGTGTAGAGGACACACCTGAAACGTATCATTTTTGTCTTTTTTATCACTGGCTTGTAAACCACACTCCTAATATCCTACTGTATTCTCCTTATCATCTCGAGACGCGTACACAATTTGTGCGATTGTCAAGCAAATCTGCCTTTAAACTTTGATGCGGAATAACCAACATTCCCCCTCCGTCACTAATCTTGGTTTTTCGTCCTTTGTTGTTGTTGTTTTGTATCTCTACCTGACCATGTGACGTCCAACGTGCCACTCGCGTTGTTCCACACTGACGTTAGTGAGCCTAACACGCTTCCCCTAAACGCACTGCGGTCAAAAGTGAACACCACAACACCCCACCGAAACCCGGGGACGAGAAATAGAGGAACTGAGAAATCAGAAGAGACTACTGCCGCAATAACTGCCAATGTGTGTGCGCCTGTGTGTGTGCGTGTGTGTTTTCCGTCCAACTCTGGCTTGGGGGTTCAGACTCCATGACATAAATCTTTACCTCATTTATTGCTCAAGTGGAACGTTTTTTGGAAGCTTCAACCCGTCTACAGCATATAAGCCAATTGAGTTGTTTTTCTAGAAAATATGTACACTAGGAAAGAGACACGCTTCCTGTCTTAGTCTTGCATATACCTGGTGAATTTAACCTCGTCCCACCCTTATAAAACAACAGAGGAATGAACGCAGTGGCAGTCAGAGGAATGTCTAATCCTACCTTAGCTCTGGGGGGTCTGAGTCTGACTGGATACTGATCCCTACCTGCTCCTCCCAGATGTCACAGCAGTGTATGACAGCACTCTGTCTGCATTACACACTTATACAAACTTTCTGAAGATTGCTTTTCCCATTCTAGCAATGCACAGAGTGTAAGAGACTATTTAAAGACGATTAAAAGTGTGTAAAAGACTAAAGACAATTAAAAGTCGTCTATGAAATGATTTTGACTGAATGACTGCATTCCAAAAATGTTTATGTTATGTTACACGGTCAATCCCCGTGTCTGTAGTTTCAGATAACAAAATAGCATGAAGTTCAGACAAGCATCTTCATCCATGTCTATGACTGCAGTGGAAACGCCGACAGCAACGGGCTGAAGGCACGTTTTAGTTCCTGAAAAGTAGTTCCAGGGACTAAAAGTTCTGGGTACTTTAGGTGGAAACGCGGCTTAAGTTAGAGCCAGGAGATCATACTTACCTTCAAGAAAAGCGAGCGTGGATTGTATTTTTGAATGCCGTGAACATATTATGTGGAGCCATGTCTGTGTTGCATGAAAACAACTACAGCAATGAGAACTGTGGTGTTCCTTATCTGTGATATTCTACATGTCGTCACCTCATGAGGAGGGAAAAGGTGTAAGAGCTGTTGGATCTCTGTGCTATACAGGCTCTCCCATTGATGACGTGCCCAGTGTACACAGTCCTCCCATCCGGCAGGACGTTGGCCCCCAGCCCCTCGGGCCCTGAGGCTTCCAAAGACCCCCTCCAGGACCTCCAGGGCCTCTGCCTCTTCAAGGCCCAGTGTTCGCTCTATGAAGCCTGCGTCTCTGCGGAGCAGCACGAGGAACAGCCATGAGAATCAGTGTCTAGTCAGTGCAGACAAAGAGGAACTAAATGACACAACTCATTGAATGGAGTGATGGGCAGTGGGAAAAATAATACCATAAAAAGAAGAAGAAGAAGAAGAAGAAGAAGAAGAAGAAGAAGAGGATTAAAGGATGTGGAGGTGTGTAGACAGGATAAGTTATCATCTCAAGGTCGTCCTGTACGACAACAACATCACCCTGGATCCTCCCTCGGCCCTGGGGATGGCCTTCACTATCAAAGGCTTTTTCTCCATACCAACTTTGTTTTGGCCAACAGATGTACATTGTATAGTGGAGAGCCCTTTAGTCCAAATAACACCACAAATGTTGTTTTCATTTTCAGCTGCAGCTGGGCCTAGACATTAAACCCAGCAACAGCAGCTGGGTTTAATTTTGTCCGTAAGACAATCGCTATGCAGTCTCACACCAATAACTACGACATATAATGAGCTCCTGATAAACGCATGATGCATGTGTTGGTTACTTTCTACTAATATACGCGACCATTTACTTTACTGAGGTTATGCTCTACACTTCTCTGGGAGCACAATGCAAAGTGGGATCCATTGGGGGGGGGGTTATATAAAATCTCACTAAGACAAAACAATCGTTGAAGAGCCCCCAAGGCTGCACTCCCAGTGAGTCTTAAAGCAGCTCTGGATTACAGAGGCTCCGAGACCGCAGACACCAGAGAGAGGAGGAGGACGTTGTGTTGAACAGCGTTAGTCTGCTGGTACAAGAGTGTTTTAACTCATCTCAAACATGACGATCATACACTTTAATGTGTACTCATGTCATGCATTGATATTATTATTATCATTGTTGTTATTGTTATTGTTATACTTCTTCTTATTATTATTATTATTATTGCAAATTATTGTATTATCAATTACATCATTTGAATCTGAATCTGAATGAATGTTAACATTCACATTATCTATTTCATATAATTTGTAGTTTCAAGTAAATCCTATAAAACTACACTTGCTACAGCAGACAATCCTGGCTGTACTACGGACGTATTAACTAATTAATAGAAGAACTGCAGAGAATATATCACCACCCAATCATCAAATGTTGCACATCATCATAACCGAATCTAAGGAAGAAAACAGGGTTGGAATATAAACCTTCTTAATGAAATGAGCTAAGATATGATGAATATAAACAGAACGCCTTCGTAAAGATTACCTCAGAAAGAGATTGACATTTTCCGGGACTTGTTTGAACATCCCCTCAAACAGGTCTCTGGCCCACTGCAGAGGAGTTAACACAGAGGAGTTAACACAGAGGAGTTAACACAGAGGAGTAAACACAGAGGAGTTAACACAGAGGAGTTAACACAGAGGAGTAAACACAGAGGAGTAAACACAGAGGAGTTAACACAGAGGAGTTAACACAGAGGAGTAAACACAGAGGAGTTAACACAGAGGAGTTAACACAGAGGAGTAAACACAGAGGAGTTAACACAG
>OMKP01023822.1:0-17541 GCA_900302375.1 Bathygadus melanobranchus
TCCTGTTAATGGGTGTCTTTTTTTCTCTCTCCCAACCTCCGGTTGTCTTTTCTGTCACACGACGGTTATTTGAACGTCAGTCATTGCTGCTGACAGTTTTTTAATCAACAATATATTTGTAGTTTGTGGTTTTATGTGCATTTTTCTGCCAGGCAATCAATTATAGTTTATCAGGTTAAATATGACCAGGGGCTCATGCCTCAGCTCTATCTGGTCTATGCACATACCTCGTGTGAATTATACAATAATTAACAATTTGTAAAAAAACGAACGCATAGTAATATTGTGGTATTTTTCAGAAATGATATTATGTTAAGTTGAGGACAATTATCTACTTTTACAATTGATTATTTCTACACCATTGACTCCCTACCATATTGTCCTTTTTAAAATATATAATCTGTTAATAGGATGCTTTATATCTTGAGTATGTTTCTGGTCTTTTAGTGACCTCATTGGCCATGTGTGTGTGTGTGTGTGTGTGTGTGTGTGTCTGTCAACATATCAAATAGTAGTATATATTAAATATATGAACCCTTTCTTCTACATTCTCTTGTCACTGTGTGTGTGTCAACAGACCCCTTTGTGTAGAAGTATTAGTACACTCTATATAATATATCATATTCTGTGTCACTGTGTGTGTGTGCAGGTCATCCGGTAGATCCAAGAGCATGAACAGGATTCTGAGGTGCGATAGCAGATGTCTGGCTACAAACGCATGCGGCGTCAGCACCAGAAGCAGCTGATCGCCCTGGAGAACCGGCTGAAGGCCGAGATGGACGAGCACCAGCTACGCCTTCAGAAGGAGTTGGAGACGCACGGCAACAACACCTACATAGAGCTGGAGAGGCTGGCCAAACGGCACGCCACTCAGACCGACAAGGAGGTACGTGGTGTCACGTAGCCACACCTCCACACCTCCACACCTCCACACTTGGTTTAGGTCTGGCTGAACCCGTTATCATTCTGGGATAGGGGAAGAAACGCTGTGTCTTGTTTGTATTCCTTTAAACCAATCACAATTGTCTTGGGCGGTGCTAAGCCTAAGCTGCAGCAACGGTGCCCTTAAAATACTGTTGGAGGGGAACTTGTTGTGGTGGAACATAAAACTATAAAAGACATTTTCAGCGTCTTTGTCTGTAGGTTGCTAGCTAGGAGAGCGTTGTTGTTGCTTCACATAGCGACGATAACGGAAGGGGAGGAGAATTCCGAAATAGTCGGCCAATGGCAGGCTGCTCCCCGCAGCCTACATCCTGTCAGCCAGACCAGGAGGTACGGAGACCATGACGACGTTCCTACGATGATGCACTCTACCTTCAGCGATATATTGTTGTCTCCCTCTTTCGACAAATGTGTTACTTTTTTGTAAATGTAAATGTAATGCTCCTCATGGCATGTGAGCATTGATACGGAGCGGCGTTTTGTGTTCCCAGATGAAGTCATCGGCAGCAGAGGAGAGGCGAATCCAGCAGCAGATCGTTGCTCAGCAGAAGAAAGAGCTGGCGGCCTTCTTGGAAAGCCAGAAGAAGGAGTACAGGCTTTGTAAAGACAAGATCAAAGACGTGCGTGAAATATCAGCACATATAAAAAACAAAGAAATCCGATTTGATTTGTCGTATGAAATGTCCTTCACTTAAAACCTGCCGTTCACATCACGTTTGTTATACCTGTATACGGGTCTACGTATGTATTGATGGATCTGTATTTCTCAGGAGGTGACTCAAGACTCTGCAATACCCAAAGAGGAGAAGCAGGAGCACTTGTCCCGGCACAAGGAGACGATGCAACGCTCCCAGGCCGAGGAGGAGTCCTACCTGCTGGGCCAGCAGAGGGCAGTGTACGACCGAAGCTGCAGGGCCCTCAAACGACGCATCGTGGTCAAGAGGCATGAGTTTGAACAGGAGCAGATAAGAGAGGTACAACATACACTTCTGACATGAGTAACACGCGTTTAAAGGAACAGGATTACATGTGCCGTAGGTATCATTTACACTACACTAACCCTAAGAGTTGGACAGAGAGAGAGAGAGCGGAAACAACACACCCTCCCTACATTTCTCTGCCGCCGACGCTCTGTGCCTGAATGTGATTGAGAGGAAAGGTGGATTCCCCGAACCAATCAGGGAAGAGATGCCCTGATTGGTCTCCTACAGAGGCAGGTGTGCAGTCGACCAGAACAGATATTCTCACAGAGCATTTCACTCATAGCTGACGGATGGCTGTGGCATTTCTAACAGATTACACTCAAATTACAGCTCTTCAATCTTACATTTTAACTGCTCAATCAAATGTTTGATATAGGTTTAAAAGATTAATTATAATTCATATATGTTTATAAAGAAGAAAAACATGAAAGTGGAAAATAATGAATATTCATATTCTTAACTTTCAAGAAGCCATGGCAAAAATCCTGTTATTTTTTCAATTAAATTTTTTATTACAATATATAGTTTTATGTCATCTGGTCAGTAGTAAAATATCACTCCAAGCGTGTGGATAATAATTCCAAAAGAGAGTATAAGAGAACAGGCGGCCTCAAATTGTAATCTTAAGGTGTGACAGAAAATCCAGAGCTTTGCTGCACAGGTCACGGAGGATTAAGATCAACCAAAACTTTTACAAGACTACGATCAATGAACTACGATCAATTATGCAATTTTTCACAAATGCTATCCAGAAGTATCCATCGGCATACTGTATTTGTGTGATTGTCATCGACATGAGATTCACTGCAAAATAAATTCCTCTTCCCAGGAGCTGAACAAGAAGAGGATCCAGAAGGAAATGGAACACGCCTTGACGATCCGACAGGACGAGTCCACCCAGGACCTAGAGCGTAGGCAGCTACAGATGTTACAGACGCTACGCGCAGAGCTCGTCCGAATGCAACATCAGACCGAGCTGGAAAACCAAGAGGAGTACGACGGCCGACGTCAGCGAGAACTCCACAGAAAGCACACCCTGGAGCACCGGCAGCAGCCCAGGGACCTCAAGGTGTGTCAAGGAACTTTAAGGCTTTGGCTAGTGAATTGTATTCAGAGTATTTCAGCACCAGGTTTAGCCCCGGAACTTCAAGGTGTGGCTTAGATTTTTTTTTCCCGCTTTGACGAGCGTATTCAGCACTTTCAGTACCACTAGTTTTAAACAATTTAAGCATAGGCTGATGTGCTGATGTGCCGTATCAAGTACATATCCTTGAGTTATTTTAAAATCTATAAAGTCCCTTTTTTTCATCAAGCATTTTATCATCTTTTTTTAAAAACATAATTTTACATGATAATCTTGATGGATAATTAACCACACAATATCTACCTCTAGGTGGCACTATTACTTACTACCAGTCTCTGTTCATGTGATGTCACGCGCCTTTAGAATACGCCATGCCATGACCTTCCGAGCTGGAAACACCATTCATGTCACCCTCCGAGTTGGATTTCTGAGTCGGAGCTTTGAGAACTTTCAGACCGACCTGAAAGGGCGGCAGTAGCTCAGGAGGTCGAGTAGTTGATTCAATAGTTGGTTCAATCCCCGGCTCCGCCGAGCTAATTGTCGCAACCTTCCAACACCCAACCCTAACTGCTCCCTATGAGCTGGTTGTTACCTTGCATGGTTGACACCACCGTCGGTGTACGGGTGAATGTGAGGCAAATGTAAAGTACTTTGGATAAAAGAGATATATACATACAATCCATTTGCCATGTATCACGCACCTTTAACAATCATGATATATCATCAAGGCCCAAATACATTACCAGCCCCCACCCAAGGCTTTTTTTGTTGCCTGTGGAGTGTGCGGCTGGCTTTAGCAGCCTCACCTGGCCCGAGTCAGGCTGATTAGTCTGGGGCTGGGTGAGGCTGCACACCTGTGTTGCATTGGCTAATCAATGGCCACAGGTTAAACCAGCCATCACCACACACTCAAGGAGAACGCTAGCATGCTAGCAGTTACCACCTGTTCTGTCTACAATCATCCACAAACTCTGCAATAAACCGGTGTATTCAACGTCCACCTGTGTCCTGATATTGGAGGAGCCCTGGAAAGCCGTTTTTAGTGGCGCATGCTACCAGACTAATCAGCCTGACTCGGGCCAGATGAGGCTGCTTAAACCAGCCACCAACCACACACACACTGCACATTGCCGTTGAGCATGTTTTCAACAGAAGCGTACAAAATCACCGTCCCTCCTTCCGAAGTCTAGCGTATGAGTGAAGTGAATGTTGTCATGTCGGAGCAACGGGGATTCTCCTCACTTCGTCCCACCCTGATTTCACCCCAATGTGGCATAAGAAGAACAACAACTGACTGCTTGTTTATTCTAGAATGTTTGAACAAGAAGTACTAAGATGGCGGACTTGAACTTGTGATTCTATTGATGGAAACCCCTCCTATATGTAAATAGAATCCTTCCCTTCACACACTGGTGGAGGCATTTAGTGGTGCTGGTTTCAGTTTGCTTATCAAGAGTAGCATGGAGATGTTGTCATGAGTATGAACATGGAGATGTTGAAACACCTCAAACAGGTAATTGTCCATTGAGTGTGTTAACGTATCAGAGATGTAGCGTGATTATTCTGTCATTTACATTTCTGCTGTTAATCTTTTTGGGTGTGGTTTTCACAACAGCACGGTGAAACTTTCTTAGCTGGTTGTGATCATTTTAAATATTGACTAACATCAAAGATAACTAGGCCCTTTTCAACACATACAGTTAGAATCCTGTCCTAAATGAAGCCAAGAAACTACTTTCAGTCCACAGAATCTTTATTTTGAGTCAAGGCTTGCATGATTAAACCCTTTTTAATCAGTAACCAGTTTTCTGTTAGTGTTAATGTAGTGTTAGTACTACATGCTTGTGTGACTATGTACATTATATACATATACATGTATATAAATACACTATGCATGATTTGATGTTTGCACACACCAACAAACACCAAAACCCAACTTCAGAATGGTTGAAGTTGGCCAACACTGATTCCACATGTTCACCAACAAAATACTTCAAACAGCCCGACAACAGCCGACAACAACCAACGGCTGTGACACACTGGTCCAATGTTGTGTTTGCTGCTGTTTTATGGGGCAGTGTGCAAGCACCTTAGAAGACTGAAGGTAAAACACACGTGTATCTCTGTTTGAAAGATGCTGGAGGTGCAGATGAAGAAGCAGTTCCAGGACACATGCAAGGTGCAGACCAAGCAGTACAAAGCCCTGAGGAGCCACCAGATGGAGGTGGCACCCAAAGGAGACCACAGGCTCATCCTCAAGTCCCTGAAGGAGGAGCAGACGCGCAAGCTGGCTCTGCTGGCCGAGCAGTACGAGCACAGCATCAACGAGATGATGGCCTCGCAAACGGTAGGAGGACCCCCTGCTGAACAGCTACCAATACCTCCGCTAGCAGTGGCACCAAAACATCGCTTTCACCAGGCAAACTGCAAGAAATTGTCAAGTGTTCTGTTACTGTTACAGCATTCTAAGAAGAATATATTAGAATTTTGTTTTCTTAGTGACAATCCATAATGTATTGTCTTACATGAGTGCATAGGATCCTGTCATGGGTGGCCACAGAACCACTGTAATAACATAAAAACATTTAATGATGTGGCATATTTCAATAATTTATGATGTATAAATGTTACCCTTGCTTAATGTGTCTTAAGCCTAACACCTCACAAACACTTCAAATGAAGCATTTATAAAAACGTTGGATTTACGCAACAAAAAATAAGATTTCTCTGAGGATGCTCAAAATATATCTGATATCTATGACAGTATAACTAAATCCACTGTGTTGCCTGCACATTTTGGAGGAGAAGGGTCGTAAATCCTCCAAACCATTCCCATGCCGTGCCGATGACCTGGCGTTCTCATTTGGTTGAGTAACATGCTTCTTGTGCTTCCTGCACTTCCTGTTTCTCTAGATGCGTTTAGATGCGGAGCAGGAAACAGAACGCCAAGCGTTGAAGCAGCAGCTCCGGCAGGAGAAGGAGCTCCTGGACGCCTACCAGAGCAAGACCAAGTCTCAGATCGAGAGCCAGCATGAGCGGGAGCAGCACAAGCTTGAGCAGAAGATCTCCATACGCAGGGCCCACCTTGAACAGAAGGTGAGTTGGGTACAGAGTGGTCTCACAAATCAGACTTTAGATTGACCTAAGATAGATCTAAATGTCTGGTGGCAGATGAGGTCAAATCGATGTGAATTGGGTGTTTCATATTGTTTTGCTTCGACCAATCGTGTTCCTGATTTGTTGACCATAACAAACGTGTTATGACTGACACGAATGGAAAGGAATACAAACTTCATATTATGTCTGTCGATTATGTTGCCATGGCTTCGATTTAAAAAAAGAAAAGAAAATGAAGAATAACTACGACCGGTGGTGGGCACCGATTACAAGACTCTTCTACAGATCATCGTGTTGGACGTCTAACTCATACATTTGGTAAAATCATCTTCTGAAACCTCCATCTTGCCACCCATAAATGGGTTTCTGTTCAAGTCCGGACGAATATCCCTGTAACGAAACAGGAAACCCTGTGTAACTCCACCCCGCACACAGGCTCTGTGTTTCCCAGTCCGGCTATAGCATTGTCGAACTTCTGGATACCAGATTAGGTACAGTGAGATGGATGGATAGGTAGATGGATGGATGGAGGAATGGGTAGGTAGGTAGCTTCCTTTGTAGCATCTTAGTATGTCCCGGCACTTGAAATAGTACTTAGCATTGTGTAGCATCGTATCCTGGCTACCTGCTGTTGTACAGTAAGGGGTAGACCTAGCAATTAGAAGCTTTTAACTTAACCTAACAATCAGGAATGCTTGAAACTTGTTCTATTCAAGTTGTACTGTACCATCAGGCATATATTGTTGTTTCCCTCTTTCGACAAATGTACTTATTGTAAGTCGCTTTGGATAAAAGCATCTGTCAAATGCCCTAAATGTAAATGTAAATGTAGGTAGATGGACGGGTAGATAGAAGATTGCATCTTCAACATTGTTGTGTTGGTGACAGACATGTGCAGTGTTTCTTTTTTACTGGTCATGATGTTTGTAGCGACATTGGATCCTCTGTGTTTGCAGATTTACTGGGCATGATGTTTGTAGTTACATGGATCCTCTGTGTTTGCAGATTGAAGAGGAGCTGGTCTCACTCCAGAAGGAACGTACTGAAAGGATAAAACAGCTGTTTGAGCGGCAAGAGAGAGAATCAGAGGGTTTTGATTCAGAAAGCTCTCGGCTGGGGTTTGGAAGCTTGGGATCTGTGGACTTCAAAGAGGACGACAGATGAAAGTGGATGTATCTTTACAGGACAACTGTGGCCAAGTCCTCACCCTCTCACGCCGACTCCACCTTCGTCTCACCCCAGGGCAAAACAAGCTGGATAACTGTCTGTCCTCTCTCTCTCTCTCCTTTAGGTATTGCATTTCTGAATCAATGTGTTACGTGCAATGGAAACTTTTTTGGTGAAACTTGAAGAGGGGAAAGAAAACCCAAAAGATTCTACATCCTGTCAATAAAATCCAACATAGTTTAACGATGTAAACTCATCACAGACAGTTGAACAAGACACAAATCAAATCACAAAATCTTACAAGACTTTTCCCCCATGCCATTTCTCCTCCTCCTTTTGGTAATGAATTGAATAAATTCAGGAACAATTTTAGTAAAGATGGGCACTTTGATATATATATTTAAGTTTGTACCCATTATGTTAGTATGATGTATGATGCATAATGCATATGGTACACTAGGGGGCGTTGCCGTCGTGGAATGTTTGGTGGCGTTCTGCTGATCATACTTTTGTCAGAATGTGATTGAATGGTACAGGGGTCGCTGGATTAGCTCAGAGCATTTTTAGTTTCGTTTTTGAGATGCTTTCGTATACTTTTCTATTGTGCTTATACATGCAGTAATCTGTAGTTCCACATATTTTAAGCAAACTCTTATTATTACCCTCATTGTTTTGTTTTGTTGAAGGAATTGGCATTAGTTGAATCAAATCATATTTATCTTATCACAGTTGAAGAGCCCACTCAGTAAAACTGCTTATTATTGCATGCACTTTAAGGACAAATTCAGCTTGTGAAGTAAAGCATGGATCTGTCTGATCTCATTTAGCTGTTTGTAAATAAAAGTGGACATAACCTTTTTGTTTCAAGCATATGGACACAAGACATTAGCGCCATATTTGATATGATCATTTCACTAATGCCTTTATTTATGTTGTGCCTATGAAGTTATGTTTTTTTTATATATATATACATATACACACACACACACACACACACATATATATATATATATAGTCTGGCACCTTTTATTTTCATCCAAATTTGTGAATCATTTAATGTTCACTAATCCAAGGTCTTGTAAAGGAAAATGGTGAGGATTGTGCTGTATAACTTTTGATATGAATATTTGTACATGAGAATATAACGAGGAGACCGCGGTCTAATAGTGACATCGAAACCTAACAGAAATATGGTCATGAAGTAGCTCAGCATCCTACATAGCCTACATGCTAAGTGACTCACCTCTTTCAGACTGTATACAAAACAAAACCCATAGGCTTTCTTTAAGTACAATGATCTCTGCAAGGTCTCTGATTCTACTCTATTTAACCTAATAATCTCTGCAATGTTAACGGATATCCTTGAACAGATTGCACAACGACTCCGTCGTAGGCCTACTCGACGGAGAGATGATTGTTTGGTGCTTGATTTCTAATAACACCATTCGCCTTTCTAGTCTTTTGTCCTAGAGAGAAGACTGTAATAATTTCATGTTCACAGGTTTTACAACACGGGGAAGTTAAAACCCTCTGAAACCCCTCAACGCAAAACTTATTTTGTTTTGTTTGTTGTTTTGTCGGCGTGTCACATACGTGTGACACGGAGATTACCCCGTGCGATGAATCCCTCTAAGAATGATGTGTATGTATGGAAAAAAATCAATACTATTTTATCACAGGTCAGTTTGATACGATGTGTAATGTAGTGGTCTTGAATGAACCTAAACCTCACGTTTTAAATAGCAACTTGAATAAATATTGAGCATTGTTCCTGACAAGGGTACAGAAGATTAAACTGAGACATGGTCTTGATCCAATGACACTAATGACATTAGTTTTTCAGTGTTTTTTATTTCTCAAGGTAAAACCTTTTTCTGTTGTTTTTTCTTTTCACATCTAGATTTAGGAGAAGCCTTACATGGGAAAAGTGTAAGATTTGAGGATGATTAAGGTGGTTGTATGCGCAGAATAGGTATTTTATTGCAGTTGAAACTTTTAAACAGCAAGAGGCATAGCTCCTCTGATCATGTTTCTGACTAAAGCTGGTCATTTTAAAGTTTCTTTCACAGAAAGGCTGAAGCATTCTGTTCCATGGTGTGTGTGTGTGTGTGTGTGTGTAGGGTCCTACATGTGTGTTGTTTTTATTTGAGACTGGTTCAGAACTGTTATGAGCCTAACATTTGTGTAACTTTAAGTTATTAGGATTAAACACGTATTTCACAAGACCATAGGGACTTTCCTAAACAAACGTACACATTTAAAATAAACCATTTCCTGTGCCGTCAAAGACAAAATAAAGAGACTATTGGAAAAAGACATTCTAAGGTCGCACATTTCTCAGAGTTTACGGCTCATTGAACTTTATTATGCATGAAGTTATTTTTGTTGGCGGTATTCTTTGTATGTTTTGGCACCAGTTCAAGTCCCACAGTTGATTTCCGTGTGTTCAGCATCCTAACAGTGTACTTTCATTTCCTTATCGAACATGACGTTATGTTTCTCTCTCTGACAAGAAATACAAGCGAAATTCTTTGAATGCTGGAAAGTCCCTGCAGAGCGCGGGTGAGAGCATGTGTGAGAGCATGGGTGAGACACAACACACAACTAAACACACAACACATGGCTAAAATGAGAAAATGTGAGTAGGTTTGGGTCAAAATTATAAAAAGACAGCAACGTCAGCTCCACAATGATTTCACGATGACTGTCAAGTGGTTTTTTGTATTATTTGTTTTATTTTGCAGTATGAGGTAATTTAGCACACCCTATAGCGTATCACTTATTTAAATAGAAGTAACCTATATATGTTTTTTAGCTTCCTGTTTATAACCCCGGAGCAAGTTTCATACATCCAAAACATGCATAATCTAATAAACAATCTGACACTGTAAATCGTGTTTTAAGAACTTTCTCGAAATGCAGGTGAATGTGTTTATTGTACATGCTTGCATTGCTTCAACCTTCAAGTTCATCTAGTTATTTGAGCACATTTATATACGCTGTGTAAGAAAAGGTGCTGCGTGTTGGTGCATATTATTTTTTATATGTTGTGACTTGTAGTACCTAGCGTCCTCTAGAGGGCGACATATCACCGTCGTGCGTGAGGTTGAAGTGAGATGACCTCAGTTGACAGCCTCACGCATTTGTCATATGTGCCTAAATGACCCGATGCATTTTCATATGTAACACTTCATATGCGCAACATGCATCCATTTTCATACAAAAATTTGTATTATAGTATATAGTATTATACAGCATTATACATATTGAACTATGTATTAACCAATATATTTGGAATGACTGTAATATCCTTCACCCTGAGCCTGTTAACATTTCACACATTTGAAATTATTAATGTAGAGTAAAGGTGTTTGACAAAAAGAGAGACGTTTTGGGAAGTGCGATTGCCTCATAAAGAGGACGTCATTTCCTCTTCTGACAAATGTGTGGTTTCAGTCTTTCAAAGTATTTAAGGAGTGTGACAAGGACAAGTGTGTACATTTGGTTTCTGAGCCGGTGTTAGGAATGACTGGACAAGAATATGTATTCCCCACTGTTATCACAACCAAGTAAGAACTTTATGCTACTCTTATGTTATTATATTAGAATATTATATGTATGCTAATATATTATATTATATTATCATATATACTACTACTAAGTTATTGTAAAATGTTGTACCTGCTGTAATATCCTGTTTCATTTGATGAATATGATGCACATTTTCTGAAATCCATTGCACCACTATTACAATAATTCTAGACTATAATTCTAGTATTCTATTCTATTTGTTAGTTTGTGATTTTTGTATGAATCTGTATTTGTTTCCTCTCCAGGGTTTTTCCCAGCACTGGTGTCCTTCCTGTTGCTCATGGCCATCCACCCTTCCAGAACTATCCTACTGTGCAGAAGCCAGAACTGTGGCATTCCTCTCCAGCAGTCTCTGAAGCTAACGCGACTCATACACAAGGAGTCAGTGGAACTCATTCGAACATATGTGAGTGTTCTATTGCTACATCTAATGCTGACAGCTTTTCATTTGCATTGGAATTGATTTTCTCTCCCCTTCCTCTCCCCCTGCTCCAGAAGGCCAGCCAGGGGGCGATGTCAGAGCTCTTCTGCAAGACCTCCAGCAGCGACGTCCCTGAGCCCAGCATCTCTGGCCTGGAGCCCTCGGAGAGGCTTCTGAGCATCTACTCGGCCCTGCAGTCCTTCCTGCCCCACTTCCAGCGGGTGCTGGAGCAGCAGGCGGACCTACAGTCACCCTCCAGTCGGCTGCTGACGGAGCTGATGGGCGTGAGGAACCGCAGCATCAGCCTGGCCGCCGTCATCAACTGCCTCTACCAGAGCCTCTTCCCCAACCTGCCGGTCCCCGAGCCGGCCGGGGGGCCCACGCAGCTGCCCCCGCCGCAGAACATCTTCCAGCAGAAGGTGTACGGCTGCGTGGTCCTCCGGAGATTCAAGGAGTTCCTCCTGAACGTCGGCCGGGAACTGAGGACTTTGAAGGGCAAAGTTTGCAAGAGGAGGACGATGGGGAAGGTGTTCTTCCAAGGATGAGTGTCGAAACGGATCTAGAGGCTGAAACATGTTTCTGACCTCTTGTGGACATTGGGGTTTTTGTTGTTTAAGGACTTGTGTGAGTACCAAGATGGCTGGCACATCAAGTGTTTTCTTGCAAAGAATATATATTTATCTTATTTATTATTTATTTCAGGTCAAATGGGTAATGGCATAATTATTGCATGATTATTGTAATTAGGCTACGATTGTCAGATTATCTCCACATTGAATGTATTGGAGATGTGTATGGCTTTTTGCTGACATGGATCCAAACCGTTGTTGACCTCATGCTTTTTCTCTATGAACTAATCGATTATCTGTAAATTAACTAGCCTGAATGGGCCTACTGGTACAACACATTCACAGGGGACATTACTGTATTCTGGAGCCACCTGTTGCTGGGTGAAGCTTGATGCTCAGTGGCAGACACAAGTCACGCTGAGCATACGATAGCAGCTCACAGTGACGCATGTCCTGAAGACGCCAAGAGTCACATAGGAAAGAGTTGTCAGTTGTCTGGCCAGTCACAAGGCACTGTGTGCGTGTGTGGGAGACGTGTGTGTGTGGTTCAGTGGATGTATCAGTATGTAGGTCCATGGAGCAGGGTATCTATAGGTAGGTCCATGTAGCAGGGTATCTATAGGTAGGTCCATGGAGTAGGGTATCTATAGGTAGGTCCATGGAGCAGGGTATCTATACGTAGGTCCATGGAGCAGGGTATCTATAGGTAGGTCCATGGAGCAGGGTATCTATAGGTAGGTCCATGGAGCAGGATATCTATAGGTAGGTCCATGGAGCAGGGTATCTATAGGTAGGTCCATGGAGCAGGGTATCTATAGGTAGGTCCATGGAGCAGGATATCTATAGGTAGGTCCATGGAGCAGGGTATCTATAGGTAGATCCATGGAGCAGGATATCTATAGGTAGGTCCATGGAGCAGGATATCTATAGGTAGGTCCATGGAGCAGGGTATCTATAGGTAGGTCCATGGAGCAGGGTATCTATAGGTAGGTCCATGTAGCAGGGTATCTATAGGTAGGTCCATGGAGCAGGATATCTATAGGTAGGTCCATGCAACACTGCGTGGATGTAGACCTGTATAGAGGAACAGAAACGTACAGAATGTGTTGGGATTCTTAATTTCCAAGAGCACTATTGAAAAGGTTTATTTTATTTATTAAATGTTGAAAATAATTCAATGTTGAAAATAATAATTGCAATAAATTAAAGTCGATCAACAAGTTTTCCTTATTAACGTCCCTGCCCTCGCCGAAAACTGGAAGTTGACAAGTGGTTGACTCTGGGTCATGAATCTAGTTTCCTGTTTTGTGAAGCAAGTTCTTATTTAGAACAAGAACAAATGTCTGGAATAGAAAGCATCACACACACACACACCATCAATGGTATGCTATGGTATGGTTCTACCAGTTCATATCAATGGTATGGTATGGTTCTACCAGTTTATATCAATGGTATGGTATGGTTCTACCAGTTTATAGTCCGAAGGCCCAAGGAGCTCAAAGGAAAGTCGGTCCCCTTGAAATCCAAATTATTGATACATTTTATAATTTAATTTGTTTACCATTGTCTCTCATGAATTACTACAAACATTATTATTTGTTATTATTTTGATTTGCTATTTATTAAAGGACACATATCATGGAACCCACCAAAGATAACTTTTGCTCAGAGGTGGAGAGTACTTGACTAATTTTATTCAAATACTCTAGGAAAGAAAAGGTTTGGAAAGGTTTGTTTTAAATGCTAAACTGCCAAAATCCAAAACAATCATTTGAGTCTGGTTCAGAACTGTTATGAGCCTAACATTTGTGTAACTATTAGGATAAAACACGTATTTCACAAGACCATAGGGGCTTTCCTAAACAAACGTACACATTTCAAATTTAAAACCATTTCCTGAGCCATCAAAGACTAAATAAAGAGACTTTGTGTTGCTGGGATTCTTTGTATGTTATGGTCTCAAATGGAGTCCCGGTGTTGATCTCCCTGTGTTCAGCCTCTGATCTAAGTTATGTTCCTTGACAAGAGTTAATTAAGACAAAACCAAAACCAGGTCAACGACACTTTGTTTAGACCAACCGGTTTATATGTAGATGATGGCATGGATGAAATGCCTTCACATCAAATTAACGTCAAGATTACATTTACATTTAGAGCATTTGGCAGACGCTTTTATCCAAAGCGACAACAATATATCGCTGAAGGTAGAGTGCAATTAGATGTTAATTTCCTTTAGTGGAATATTAAAGGTGCTATATGCAAGGTGCTACATGCAATCCTTAGCGTTCAACTAAGCATGCTAAGTGGTAATACTGGCTTCTCCAACAACAATGCTACAGCCAGTATGTTCTCCAGTATGTTCTCCGGGCTGAAACGTCTCTTTTTGTTTTTACCTTTAATGACAATGACCTTCACTGCTGTTAGGGTTCTAGGTTTTTTGTAACTTATTAAAAAAATTATACAATTGAAATAATATACAAATAATAATGCCTTGTTTGATTTGTTGTTGCAATACAGTCTGTGGCCTAGTTTCCTCGCTTGTTAGTTGTGGAACATTTGAGTTACTTACAGGCAGTTATAAACAAGTCAGGTGATATGGTTCTGCAGACACAGAGTCATATACTGGAGTCAGTTAAGAGTGAAGTCGTTAAAATCTATTAAACATCTGTGAACTTAAACAAAGACCCCGCACAGTGTACATGTACTGCAAACAGCGAGACTTAGCAGTGTCTACGTATCACAATCCTGCTTGTGTGTTTTAAACAGACATACTTGGACATACTTATCTTAAATTACTGCTCCAATGAACAATGTGGCCTAGAAGACTGGATGAAGCTTTGACTCTGCCTCAATACTTCTCTGAAGTTTTCAAGATCGCCAGTTTTCCCATGGTTTAACATACTGCTACATACAGTATTATACTGTTATATTATATATTATATATATTTATGTTATATACATGTATATATACTGTATTATTGATCTGATTAACGATGCATTACATAATCAGAGGTCAACAGAAATAAAGGACATTGAAGCATTGATTTTTATTCACTCAATCTTTAATTGTGAGTAAATGTTGTGGTATTTATGTGCATTCATGTGCAAACATTCGTTCAAATGTGATTTTACAGACTGTTGTTGAAACCCATGAAGATGTATGAAAAATATGCATTCATATACATATAAAAGTGTGTTACCAACAACACATCCCTGACGATTGATATGTTTGACATTCATATAGGACGTTGGAGCATCCATCTTTGTATGCACGGGTATATACAGTACATTTACATTTACATTTAGAGCATTTGACATACTCTTTGTAACTTTGTACCTGGAAGCACCATTATTGCTGACTGGCAGGCTGGTTGTTATATTAGGGGGTTGTTTGTATACAATATCGCATGATGACATTATCATGCTGAATGTATTGATAAAAACCTGTGTGCGTAGCAATCTAAACATGAATTAAGAATAAGGCATATACAGGATATATTCATATAGTGCATATATTGCATTCTATCAAGGCAGCATTATAACAAACTACTCAACAAAAATAGGATGGCAAACTAGGAAAGTATATAGAAATATAATATATAAAGAGAAACCACTTGTCAGATCAAAGGAGCGCACATCACTTGCAGAAGGTGGTGGTATCCATGTTCATGAAGTGGATGTTCATTTTGGATTCAATTTCAAATTCTTTCAGTAACTAAAAGCAAAACATGTTATTGAATTAGTAGTAATTATTTTAAGGATGTGAGGGAAAAATTTGCAATTAATACAATAAGTAATGTTTAAAGGTGCTGCAGGTAAGATTTAAGGGATATAATTTGACCACTATTTCACTAAGTATTGTTGAGTGAAATGCTCTGTGATGTGTTTCTAGTTGATAGCCTCTGACAGCTCCTGGCTCATTTCTGACCAATCAGGGCATCTTTTCCCTGATTGGTTTAGGGAATCTTGCTTTCTTCTTCTCTCTCGCTCTGTGTCACGGCCACGCCCCTGTCTCTGTGTGTTGCCAGTCCACCAGATGTCCTCAGACTCTTCTGGTGTCCCAGATCCTGCCCCTCCCATCTACCCTGCGATCACTTCATTCCCCTCACCTTTCCTCGTTAGTTTCCTTGTTAATCTCCTCACCTGCACCTCGTTCCCTCATCAGCCTCTCTGTAGATGCTGTTCACCAGTTGGCTTCCTGTACATAACCACCAAACACCAAATCATACCCACAGCAGCTTTAAGGAAACAGAACAACACAATCGTCCTACTGACCTTATTAAAATGTTCAAACGTGATTCCCTCGTAAAACTCATCTGGTTCCTGCATGTGATCAAGAAAATAAATTAGACAATAAGTTAAAGTGGACGTGGACCACAGAGTTGAAACAGCATAACAACTTAGCAAGATTTATTATTGCGATTATCATGGGGAATTTTACACAAAGTCGTGTAAAATAATAATATGCTTATGAATTCCAATGCGACTAACCCTACCATGTGACCCATGAATGATTGGCCAGCCCTACCATGTGACCCATGAATGATTGGCCAGCCCTACCATGTGACCCATGAATGATTGGCCAGCCCTACCATGTGACCCATGGAGATGCTGGCCACCTCCAGCATGGCGGCGTCGGCGATGCTTTTGGCAGTTTCTTTTCCTAGCGCCCCGCTGCTCGACAGCAGCTCCTCCACCACCTAGCCACGCGGGGACGTAGCGTCAGACAGTAAACACCTGTTATTTATTTGAGTGTCAGAAAATGCTAGATTGTTAGAAATGCCATAGCCATCAGCTGTCAGCTATTAGCTCATTTCTGACCAATCAGGGCAACTCATCCCTGATTGGTTCAGGGAATCCGTCTTGCCTGTCAATCACATGTGTGTGAAACGCAACACTTTCTAAACTCTCAGCTTTAACGGTAAATAAACTCCAGTTTTAGCAGGAGAACATCCAACCGGGAGATAAAAACAATTTGATATGAAACAAAAAAGATTTGGTTCCACAGGAGCAGGTTCGAGGGGCGTGGTCAAACCCCACATCACAAGCTCCAGACAGGGTGCCCAGCCAATAGAAAACTACTCTGAAAAAGTGTTTTTAGCCAGACATAGCAGATCCCTCGTATTTTGCAAAGAATTTCCTATTTTGAACAACTATACATTTTAGTCAAAAATAACATGTAAATGTTCACCAACACACAACGTTTTTCAACTGAGAAAACCGTTCCGTGACAGTTAACCAAACGCCACGTGACAACGCTAGTTGAAGGAATGAACTCTCTCTTGTCAGTGAAATGCAACATGAGTCCTAACATGAGACACTGAGAGATGCCATCAAGGAGCTGTCACCAGCTGTCACCATACAAGGAAGCCACGCCACAAGTATGTGGACGTGTTGGAAATACAGGAATACTGTGTTCATTACTAAGGAGTGTACCACACAGGAGAGCAGAGAACACTGTATTCTTTCTAATAAACCAGCAGTTACTTATTTATTAAGGCAACAGCCGGCTGGTCAGGAGCAGTTAGGGTTAGGTGTCTTGCTCAGGGACACCTCGGCACTTAGCTAGGGGGAGCAGTCATTTGCATACCATTTCATCTGTAATCTCTACTTGGTTTACGACCTTGATGAGGAAGAAAATGTAAAACCCCCCCCCCCCCCAACACA
>OMKP01023823.1:0-10443 GCA_900302375.1 Bathygadus melanobranchus
GTCCCGCATGGTGCAACATGTCGGGGCTGGTTCCCGGGCCTTTCTGTGTGGAGTTTGCATGTTCTCCCCGTGTTCACTCGGGTTCCCCCCATAGAACCCCACAACAAAAACATGCAGAGGAACAGATTGCTCTTCGGTCCTGTCCCTGACCACGACAGGACTGGGCACTTGGACTTGGTCCCCGGGCGCTGTATCGGCTGCCCACTGCTCCTGGCGTCCCCTGGGGGAGGATGTCTAGTGATGGGTTAAAAGCAGAGGATTAATTCCGCCGGCGACCACTGAAGAAAAAATGCATGTGTGTTAATGTGTCGCCGCTCACCACGTGTGTTTGAGGTGTGTACTCTGTGTGGCAATAAAGGACCAATGTCCTGTGATTTAATCTTAATCTTTAATATCATTCTGCCTTGTCCACACGTATATTGGGTATTTCTGTATGTATTTTCACCCTCTCCGTTTTCAAACACATTTCTGTCCATGCCAACGGTGTTATGGAAAATATCTCTAAAAATGATTTAAAACATAAGCATGCCAAGCCAGTAGGTGGCGCTAAAACTATATGTTGAACACCACAGAAGAACATGGAGCTTGGTGGGCTTCTTCTTGAATACAACAGCAGCATATGTGTTTGGATGGACGACGATGTGGAGTCGCTGCTAAGAGTTACACTTGAATACAAAGTTAACAAGACCCAGGAGAAGTGGACTCAATGTGTTAAACAACAATTTCCATGTGTAAATTGAGGTCATCGTTTTTCAAAACCTCCGCTTCACCGGTCCACACGAATACATAGAAAGGAGAAAAGAATTCACCCTGGAAGAGGAGTTTTTCCTCTTTTCCCTTGGAGTTTTTCAAAAGCTTAGGTTTCAGTTACCTGAAACACCATTTTGGTGTGGACGGGAGGCCAAAACTCAGAGAAAATACGTTAGTTTTCAATTTAAATACCCACGTGTGAACGAGGTGTGCATACGCATGGTGTCTAGGGTGCGTCAACATACGCATATTCTCACCTCGCAGGTTTTATACATCTGGAATTCTGCGTGGAAACCCGAACACGCATGTTTCTGAGGGCATTTCTCTACACAGCACCGTTTATTCATCTGGTTCCAGATGTGACCAATAGCGCGGATCCTCTGGAGCGTACAGGAAGTGATGCGTTCGGCACGAAAGGAAATTAATTCCTCCTGCGCTGATTTTCCTTTTGACTTCACATCTCTCAGCCATCAGATAGCACAATTGTGTGTGTGTGTGTGTGTGTTTGTGTGTGTGTGAGACAGGAGTGATGTACATCGGGCTAGGTTATGGCTGAACTGGGTCGTGTGTAACACGTTACCACGGCAACTGCTGTGTCGGCCGGGCCCTAGGGCCAAGAACTGCTTTGTTTTATTTCGTTCTTCTCTCTCTCGCTCTCTTTCTCTCTCTCTCTCTCTCTCTCTCTCTCTCTCCAGATACTTTCACTCTATCTCTGTCGTTCGTCTTCATTGCCTTCTTTTTTCCTGTCGTTTCCGACTCTCATTTTCCCTCAATCCAATTTCCTTTGGTTCTCCCCCCCTCCCCCGCTCTCTCCCTCTGTTGTACATTGTAAGGGTTTCAATAAAAGGGACTTTTAAACAATCCTAGTTCTCTGACATTGTCTCTTGCCCACTCGTTCCTGTCACAATGAAGTTTCGGTTTGACAGCCGATGGCAACAGATTGGAATTTTTCTTTGTCTTCAAGCTCAAGTTGTGCCGTTGTACAGACCAGCTAATCAAATGCCAATCAAATGCCTAGACGCTATAGGGGGAAAGAACTAAAATAATTGTGTGTGCATGTATGTGTGTGTGTATGTGTGTGTGTGAAAATCTGCCATAACTAATTTCAGGCTTCGGAAAACATGAAGTCAAAATCCAAACCACACTGAGAGTTGGGGGTGGAAAGTGTATTCTCTCATGAAAAGCTACAACCGGAGATAGACCAAATATAGACCAGGGCACCCATGGACCCTCTGTGTGCAACCAGCACCCACAAAGATGACATCTTCGGGGCATACAGAGACAGAGACGGAGAGAGAGAGACAGCGGTGTAGAGATGAGTGAGAAAGATGGATAGGGAGACAGTTAAGAGAGAGAGAGACGGTTGTAGACAGAGCGAGCTACGGAGAGAGAGAGATGATGAAAAGATGAGTATGAGCGAGTGAGAGAAAGACAGACGAGAGAGAGAGAGAGAGAGAGCGAGCGAGAGAGAGATGATGTAGAGATGAGTGAGTGTATGAGCGAGCGAGAGTGAGGGTAATAGAGCGAGGTCTATGGGTCGACCACAGACTGTCACCTAAATCCAGAGCGCTAATGAAAAGCCCATTGATTTCCATTAGGTCCGGCCGCGGCTAGCGGTCCAGCCAGCTCTGTTACCCATTAGAAACCTTTTACAACCCAGAGAGGGATAAACGCTCAGGCATAGCCAGGGGCACACCCGAGAACAGGGGTCCTTTTACAGCTTTCACCAGCATGGTGTTGTGGGTGATGGTGGACTGGCCAGAGGGAGAAAATATGTGTTGAATATTTTTGTTAATTCTTTTATTCCTTTTTACCCGATTGATGTTAGTTTGCTCTACTGATGTTTGTGGCTCTACTAAATTCCTGTCATTTTTAAAACACTTTTTGATGCCCAGAGTGCCTGTGTGAGAGAGAGACTCTCCTGATTGGCTCGTGGTCATTCCCCATTCCTTCGTTAACCTTGTTCCCAGGCGTTCATCTCATGGACGGGATGCTCCAAATGAGCATTATTGGCGAGAGAGAGGGCGGGACTTCTGATAGAAGTCAGTTAAATGTTTCGGTTATTGCTTTGTCAAATTCTGTATCAAAACTCCATATTTATTCTCCTTGTCTTCATTGTTGTTCTCGATTGTCATGTTGTTATTCTTCTTGCTCCGGGGACTGTTAGCTGACGTACACGTGAGAACAGAAATTGCGTTGCGGTGGAACAAGATTCAGGATCCTCTCTCAGCCTAACGAATTTGTGTCGTGGGAGCAGCTGATGTATGTGTGTGTGTGTGTGTCTTTAAATTCCCATTAGCAGGTAATCCCTGAGCTAGGTGCCGCTGAGTCACACTCAGCGACATGTTAGCATGTCATGACATGCTAACATGCTAAGCTAAGAAGGGTGTCAGGCCCCTCGGCTAATCAGGCTTGGCAGGTTCCACCAGCTAGCACATCTTAAAGATGTGGATGTGTGTGTGTGTGTCTTTGTGTGTTTGTGTGTGTTTGGCTGCCATGTGTTTTGTGTGTGCTTGTGTTTCTGTAGATGTTTTTGTGACTCTAAAAGTGACGTGTGTGTGTGTAATATACATCTCCACAAATATCATGCTGTCAGAATGTATTGACTGAAGCTGAGCCTCGCTTCCCATCTTTAGAGCTCGAAGCCGTCACTCCGAGACTCCTATAGAACACAACTAGAGCTTTAAGGATACATGCTTGTTTGGTCACAAGATTCACCGATGGTTTTAGCAGCCAAATTAATATTTCGAAGTATGGTAAAAAGCCTTTAAGGCCTTTCTTTGTTCATCTTCCACTGAAGTAATACACTCTAGGTCTGATACGATTCCAGTTGCAGCGTCGCAGCTATAACCTTTTCAAACAGCAGCTTGTGGAAATCTCCAAAATGACCCTGTGTCATCACCATCGACAGCACTCGCTGGGGTCGGCTGATTGTCCGACTGAAAGTTGTTTGGAGCCTAGCTGCCTGTGTCGGGCGGCTTCCAGGCTAATATCTCGATGCAAAATCGGAGGTGAGCTCACAAAAGTTCTCTGGCTTCACAATGCTAGAAAGTTACAGGACCTGTCTGAATCCCTGCACCAGTACTCAAAGTGAAAACTTCTTACGGGGGTCTTAGAATACTGTGAGTGCATACTTTCTTGGTATACGTGGCCCCAGTGAGAATAGCACCCATAATCCTGGCAGTGTTAATGCCATGCTCTACCAGTGGGAATCAAACCCCTAACCCTGGCAGTGCCTTGCGCTGTAGTCTACACCACTGTTTCCTGATGTGTTCATAGAAATAAATACCTCCAAAACGGTAGTATGAAATCACAAATCAGAGTGGATAGCAGAGAATGTTTGCCAACTCAGTGTCAGAACTTGCAAGCTTTTCTGCCTTTTTTAAAATCCTCCCCAGTTATATTTTCCCCCAAAATGTTCAAATAAAGTAATTTAGTATAGATTCATGTTTAGGTTTCTAGAGGACCTATTGCCATGGACAACACAATCTAATGTATCTCATTTCCGTTCACATGATCCATGCAAAAGACAAAATAAAAATAAATAGAAAAAAATAAAAAAGGCTAAATACTGAATTCAGAGAGGAGATGGGCATCAGAGCTTCGATGCCAAATGGAGCAGGGGGTTGTCATGGAAACAACAGTGTAGTGCGCCGCGCAACGGCTCTTTCATTCCCCGAGTAACTTCCTACTTTTCCCGTGGAGCTATTTTTAACGGACGTTATATAACGCGCAGTTCTAGCGCTCGATATAATGTACACCCCCCACCCCCACCCTCCTTCCAACCCTTCCTTTCATTCCCTTTCATCCTCTTGACTTTGGTTGGAGCCACCTGCTTTTGAATACCCAGCGTGCATTGCAGCGGTCGGATGAGCAGATTGTATCTCGGCTACCTGCCCTCCAAGACAAAAAGACTTGGCTGAAAGAAAATGGCTCTACGGTTATACTAGATTTGATGTTTTATGTGAAGACCATCAACGTCTTTGGCATTTTTAAGCCAACGATTTTGAAAGTTCAGTCCGAAATACAGAAGGACTCTTTAGAGGCAGTGGCTTTGAATCTGCATTTTGAAAACACAGTTTTTACTGTGCAACCAAGAGCAGTCGGAAAGCAATCTGTGTCTTAAAGCCCTCGTTACAGGACATAAAACATCCACATGCCTACTCATTTTACACTACTCTTCTGCAATGATATAGCAACATAAATCTCGATGCTACAAATCCACTGTGCAGTTTAATGTGGCCACCTTCATAAACCAGCTTTGGGCCCAGAAAACAATGGAAGTAATTTCCCTAGAATCACATTATGTGTGTTGCTCATGCATTTATGGAAAGAAGAAAGAAAGAGTCTTTTAAGATGAAAGAGGGTAGTGATGGAGAGAGCAGTGAGGGGAGAGAGAGATGGAGGAAGCGGGAGGTGCTTGTCGCGTGGAGTCTAACATGTAATATTTAAGACTCTCTGGCCCTAACTCAAAGTGTGCATGTTACTTACCGAGTGTGATAAGATGATTAGATGCCTTTTATGCTGAGGGTGTGTGTGTGTTTTCTTCTTTCTCACGCTATACCCCTGTGGTAGATTTGACAGTTGACGCTACCAAAAAGCTAGCTGACAAACACACCATTTTTGGTCAAAATTGTATTTTAGTTTGAATTTGAATGCGTTAATCTTTCAGGATCAGTGATATTTTTTGCTTTGATATGTTGAAAATTCTATGTTTCAATTATGCAAATGTACCCTTCTTTAAGGATTCAGCTGTGAAATAAACATGAGGTGGGGAAAATCACATCTCTCCATTTATTAATTAAACGTAATCACTTCATCAATCTTTAATACACGCAACTAATGGCATTTGAGTTGATGAATAATAAATGCTACTTCTGGCGCCCCTGTAGGATGCTTTGAGTGCTGCATCAAGTGTCTGGGAGGCGTGCCCTACGCCTCGCTGGTGGCCACCATCTTGTGCTTCTCTGGCGTGGCGCTCTTTTGCGGCTGCGGTCATGTGGCGTTGACGGGCACCCTGACCATGTTGGAGAACCACTTCTCACGCATCACCACGGACCACGCCACCCTTGCCCTGGTGTAAGTACCTAACCAAATGGCACTGACGTTGTCGGGTAACGACACAAGCCTCTGAGTCGAAGCCGTCAAACTAGCAAGTTGTCTTATTCACTTGGTGGCCATCTTGAATATGAAACGAAACTCAGAAACTTAGATTTTACTTGTTAGTTTGTAATTGTTCCTTGAATTTAGATCTGGGATCTCTCCTGGTTTACAAACCCACTCTCTGCTAAGTTAAGGTACAATATGCGACATGCATGTAGACGCTAACATTATGGTTACATGGATCTAGGTTAATTGCAGCATAGAGAAATCAAGAATCTTTTTTTTGTGTGGGCGGGGTTTCAAGAGAGTAAGGAAATGGAGGGGTGAGGACCAGTTTTTATTCTTCAAAATGTAGACGGGAGTTAGCCTGGAATCGTTAAGTGTGTGCACATTCTTTATTTTGCCTGTCCAAAATCAGTCGAATCAACTCAGACATGGACCGAAAACTGGACAAAACCTTAGCTAACAGTCAAAAAAAGAACTTCACATTACTGCTTGTATGCCAAAATTTGAATAGCGATTAAACTTGCATGTTCATTCATGCATTTGTACGTGTTACCGTATTTTCCAGGATCCAGATCTTTCAGTACGTCATCTACGGTGTCGCCTCCTTCTTCTTCGTGTACGCCATTGTGCTTCTGGCTGAGGGCTTCTACACCACCAGCGCCATCAAGAAGGAGCTGCAGAGTGACTTCAAGACCACTGCGTGCGGACGCTGCATCACTGCCTTCGTAAGGACCTTGCGCAGACACTCACAAAAACACTTGCAAATGCAACGCAGACTTTATCTATTCTCCAAAATGTCTGAGTGAGTTTGTCTAGGTTTGTCAAATAACTGTATATGTTATTATTATTATTATTATTATTAGGACAGGTTAACACACAAACTGTTTCCCGGTCAAAGACGTGAACGTGAACCAAACAAATCCTACTACACTCATTTTAAAGAAGAATGAGACATGTACGAATGCAAGCTTACTGACACTCACTCACACACACACACACACACACTCACGTGCACACATACTCACGTGCACGCGTGTAACCCACATAAGCCCCTCAGGGCAGTTCTGGCACAGTTTCCCATGTGAGCATGATTACACTAATTGCTTCAGATGTCCATTTATGTGTGTGAGTGTGTGTGTATGTGCACTGCAGGCTTTAAGGGTACTTTATAAGGGAATATTAACCTTATTGTGAACATTCTGTGGGATGAGAAGGATGGGCAGAGATTCCTAATCCATTATTTAGTCCGTGTGGTCGTGGATTAGATTCATAATCCTAATTTATAAATATCTGCTCCCCCTCTCCTCATCTTTCCTGGCCTCCCTCTTGTTAATGTTCCCCTGCCTTGTCTTAAGTCACTGTTTTTATTGTGCATGTTGAAGCCCTTTGGGTAACGCTTTATACGGTGTCTAAGCGTCCTTGTTGCTCATGTGATAAGCAATGTAACAACCTGTAACAGCCTAACCTAAAGCCCAATTCATACTTTCCGTGTCCGCGAGGGTCCGTGTGATGTAAATGTCGCCATCCGCCCATGTCCACGCGGGTGTCCGTGCGCAGCCCGAAATGTGTGACCGCGTGGACTGTCGCATAGCCAGCGCTCCAGACAACAAAATTAATGCTTGTTTTGAAGAGAGGTTGTGCGAGATCCGCTGTTACCCACATTTATATAATTTGACAGAGAAAGAAAATAAATTCAGCCAAATGTTGAACTCCTGGCAAGAAATCACACAAACGCTTGGGAGAGATGAAAACGTCTGCTGTCAAAAGTTTTATGGCAGTTGGCAAACGACGCTATAGTACATTACTGCCACCAACTGGAATGGAGCGCGCATCGGGAAATGTGCATGTGTGGAACACCAGGCCGCCTGCGCAACTGTAGCTGTCCATGGACACTTTAAACCTACCCTAGCGTGGAGCTCGCTTTTTGGCCTATTCCTAACCTTGACCCTTATCCCTCACACTGTTAGGGTTACATGCTGTTACATATTCATTACATATTAAGTACATGCTGTTACATGTTGTTACATTGTTTATTACACAGTACTTACTGTTTAATTACACTGGAACAGGACACTAATGTGAATTTGTAAACTTTTTTAAAAGGTGCTATACAAATAAAGTTGATATTATGTATTATTTCTCCCATTCTCCAGTTCATGTTCCTGACCTACATTCTGGCCCTGGCCTTCCTCGTCATCTTCGGCTTCACTGCGATACCTGTCTTCCTCTTCTTCAACATGTGGACCACCTGCTCCGCCATGAAGTCCCCCCTGGCCAACATCACCTCCCCGGACTCCATCTGCGTGGACGTCAGGCAATATGGTCAGTAGAGGACCACCTGTGATAACGCTCTACGCTAGCATGTGGTGCTAATGGCCTAATGCTAACACCCCATTCTAAAGCTCCTAGGCTAGCATGTTATGCAAACACTCCATTCTGATGGCTTATGATAGCACATCATGCTAGTGCTACTGATAAAATCTTATAATAGCCTATAATAGCATATTATGCTGACATCCTATGCTAAGATCCCAACTCTCATGCCCTATGCTAACACCCCATTCTTCCTTGCCAGTACATCATGCTAATATTCTATTTTAACACCCAATTATAATGCCCTTTTGCTGACGCCCTTGACAAACCATATGCTAACGCCTTAAGATGATGTGCTATTTACTTTTGTTCTTCTCTATTGCCCTATGCTAATGCATCATACTAAAAACCTAGGCTAACTAAGTTCACCAACTGGACCAAACCCACAATATTATACAGTTTTCTTACCATTACCCTTTACACATTATCCTTAACATTAGCTGTACCCTGAAATTAATTACATCCTTGTTTTTTTTGTGGACACCTCACACCGTATCAGGTTATGCTAACTGTGGGTTGTATTTCATTCATATAGCCTGGGTCTCATCAAATAGATTAGGCAGTTGAATTCTCCAATGGATTAGAATAGATTAGATTATGTATTTCCTGGTTGTGCTTCATGGGGTAAAATCCTTTGGCCATGTACTATAAGAATTAGGTTTTAGTTTAGTTCACACTCTGGACAGATTATATATGTCATTGTCGGTCTGATGAACACACATGTACGTGACCCACATTTTGCGAACAGCTGGCGATATTTCAGTGATTATCACATACATTTTACTGGCGGCCATGCCGACTGTAGTGTAGCCAATGTTGACCTTAATATCCCATCACTACTCAAGTCAAATTATCTTTCACCTTTTCTTTTCACAGAATCTTTTTGAGTCTGTGTTGGGTGTGTGTGCGTTACCATGTCCATGCATATTTTAAAGCAATGCCAATACATATTATGTTTGGTATATAAAGAGATGGATATAGGGGGTCCGAATATGCAATCTGTCACCTTGCCTTTACAATAAGGGGTGAGAAATAATCAGATGATAATTAACCTAATTAATCTCTGGGAAAATCCAGTCAACAACACTGATGTTGGTATATTAATAACACGAAATTCACAATTACAATTTATAGTAAGAATAGTTCAAATTGTACTGTATCATCAGTGATATATTGTTGTTTCCCTCTTTTGACAAATGTACTTATTGCAAGTCGCTTTGGATAAAACCGTCTGCCAAATGCCCTAAATGTAAATGTAAATAGTTCAAAGTAAAATGGAAAAAAATTTGCATCTTCCATAGGAATATGGACCTGATTGTCGGGCATAGCTATTGTCAAAGGCAAAATTATGCGTCTGTTAAGACACTCAATCAACGGTCCTTCATGCCACTGCACATAGAGGACTGTGGGTAGACTGGCCAACGTGATCTTAACAACAAACAATCAATGGTTTGAAAGGGAACGCTATCGACAAGCAACACCCCAGTTAAAGCAAAGAACAAACAACAAAGAGCAAGCAGACGTAGAATAGAACATTTGCAGAGTCCAAACATTTGAACAACATGGTCGCAAGGACGTCCTCTTGTACGGCACACAGCATAATGCCACCGCAAACAACTTAACGTTTTGTGCAAGTATGTTGTCTTCAGAGGCACGTTTGCACGCACCAATCACATTGCTTGCACCCTGCTTGCACAGATTATGTTCCAAAGCTACAGCCTCTGATGTGGATCCTTTGTATTAGGCTTGGTTTGGCTATGCTAATTTTGGTTAGGCAATACTAGGTTTGTGTTACTTTAGGTTATGCTATAGCCTACTAGGTTTGTGTTAGGCTATACTAGTGTTGTGGCTGTCATGGCTTTTTTCCCAATTAATATTCCAGGAAGATGTGCATTGCATGCACATTGCCCACGCGTTTACTTGATTGTTTACTCACTGTTTGATGGTCAGTTCTTGATGATGATGATGATGATGATGATGATGATGGTGATGATGGTGGTGGTGGGGATGACAGATGATTGATGAAGTGATTGTGTGTTTGTGTCTGCAGTTCGTAACAAAACAAAGATTTCGACTTTCAAAAGTACAAAATAAATGTCCTATATTTCAAAATCCACCAAAACCAAAACAAGATGACTAATGACGCTATATGACACACAACGAGAAAGTCTCGCAATATAATCTTTCTGGGCCGTCTTTACATCTGTCTCT
>OMKP01023832.1:0-17123 GCA_900302375.1 Bathygadus melanobranchus
TCCTCTACCATTAGGGTCTCCACCTACTCAATATGTAGGGGAGAGATGAATTCCTATTAACGCTAACACGCAGCTTACCTAAAGCGAGGCTAGCATGCCCTGGATCCACAACGCTACCACAGCACCATCAGCAGAAGCCTCGGTCGTCGGCAGCCTGCATTCATGCATCTCAGGGAAAGGAGAGGAGGAAAGGACTGGGCTCCCAGCCTGCTGATTGGTCCAGAATGATGTCACGGAGGGTACCATTTACCACAACCCCCACCCACCCAGACAGATGCTTGGCTGACTTAAAGAGACAGCGCTACCTTTTTTTGTAGTCACTACAGGCGGGTTCCATTTCAGTTTGACTTGGAAAAACTGATTTTCAAGTAATATTTAGAATAGAAAGT
The DNA here is from genome assembly GCA_900302375.1 of Bathygadus melanobranchus. Taxonomy (NCBI): domain Eukaryota; kingdom Metazoa; phylum Chordata; class Actinopteri; order Gadiformes; family Macrouridae; genus Bathygadus; species Bathygadus melanobranchus. The sequence continues at coordinate 390 of OMKP01023832.1, forward strand.
CAACTACCCACCGTCAGTTTAATCTTTTGAAAGTAAAGCAATATTAATATTGGTGTATTATTCTTTGATGTCAGCCCACGACAATGAACAGGCATTACCGTCCTGCCTAGAATCCTTAATGGGCTGGGGACTGGCGTCCTCTGTACCAGATGGAGCCAGGCTCTTAGCCCAGCACAAAGAACACTCTCCCACTTGCCCAAGGGAGGGCTGGCTGTCCACCGGGGGTGGGGGGTGGTGAATGGAGGGTAGGGGACAGCCACAGCAAGGCCCAGTGAGAGGAAAGGGTTAATACAAGAGGGAGGGATGGATGTATCACTTACCCTAAAAGACAAATGGGGAGGGTAGGATGTCTTACAAATGATAATTTCACTGACCACCCACAAATAATTATAATCAGTGTGGTTACAGTTTTTAGAAGCTTATTTTGTATATATGAAAAATACATCAAACCAAGCTTTTATTTGAATGTTCCAGTTGGAGTTCCAGTGGAAAAGACACAAATATCATCAGTAACACTTTTTAGCGTCTTTGTGACAAAGGGTGTCAATTATGCATCAATCATGCTGGCAGGGAGGTAAGCTACGCTATATGCATCCTAACTCCTGTTGAGATGCACGTTGTAGGACATGTAGTAGCTGTCGTTGTACATGGGAGATATAAATGGCATGTGTATGTGTGTGCAAAAAAAAAAGCTAATCTGTCAGTTTTTGGTTGTGTGTGTGTGTCGGGGTATGGCACAGGTTGGAGTTTGCGATGTGAGAAGGGGCACCTTCTGCTGATGAGGATGCCTACTGGTGTGGTGTATTTGATGTGACGTGTCTGAGATAACCAGCGTTCAACACAGGAACAGGAACGCCACAAATAATCTATCATTGTTGCGCGCTAATTGTTTGACATTTAGTATCATGTCAATTCACGTTGGGATGGGAAAACAAATCAAAAGACGTGTATTGAATGCTTCAGTTGTATTTATTTTGGAAATGAGAAACAGAAATTGCATCGTTTCCAGGTAGTATACATATAGATACATACAGTATAGATGCATATAGATAGATAGTCGCATCAATCACAACACGACAGATTACAAAGAAGAGTTAGTTAAACTTAGTTAAACTTAACGTTATAGGACACATAGTAGCCGTCGTTGTACATGTAGAGCTTCTGGTCGGACGGATTGTAGTCAAGGTTGTAGTACCCCTCCAGGAACTTCTCGAAGGGAATGCTGAGCAGTCTCTCCTTGCCGCTCTTGGTGTCGTACGAGTAGAAGATCTCCTCCGTATTCAGGGACACCGACCTGGTGGCGTACATCACTCCACACACCATGAAAGCGTTGCCAACCAGCTGCTTGTACGCACCGGTGCTCCATGTGTCCTCTATGCCAAAGGACGGCACGTGTATCTTGGCCACGACCAGTTTACCTTTGGATTCCTCTGTTGCGTAGATGACCCACAGTCCGTTTTCGTCAGCGGCAAAGTCCATGTTTTGACCGGACGAGTAGCTGTACGAGAACCTTTGCGTGGCCCCTGGGATCACTCTGTAGTCGTATTTGGAAGAAGTCAGGTTTAACTTGGTCATACTGAATGGGTTGTTGCGCTGGTAATATACGGTGTTGCCATGGACAATGTAATTGTTGCCGGCCCCGTCCCACCCACTTGCTAAGTCTTGGCGTTTGAATGAAGACCGTAAAATCAGTTTATCATAGTCAGAGTACAGGTTGAAGCTGTGAACTGATTGGCCAGTGTGACCACCATACCAATACATTGACTCATAGCCCCTAGCAGGTGTGGAGTCTTTTCCCCAACCCCCATATTTATAATTTGGACTCAGGTTAGCATTGAGTTGGATGACCATAGGCTTGCTGAAGCCGACGACGCCGTTGTGGTTGCAGTTGCCTAAGAAATTTAAAAAAACACATCGTTTTTACTATCAATATCTCCAAAACAACAAGCGGCCACCGCCATTTTCATCGTGTCAACGATTGAGCTTACCAATATCGGGGTTGATGATGTCCTCTTGCTCTTTCTGGCAGTCCTCCAGTTTCTTCTGCAGCTTGGCAAACTCAATGCGGATCACGTCCAAGTTGCTCTTGTCATAGCTCTCCAGTTGGTTCACAATAAGCGTCATGTTGCGGATCTAAGAAGAACAATCAAACATTTTGTGTTATGTCTCACTTTTCTGAAAATGTGTTCACATTTCTCAAACTTGTTTTTGTTACCTCTGTGTATAGGTTCTCGAACGTGGGCGAGGTGACGTTCAGGGACTCTTTGAGCTGAGTCACCAGGGCTTCGAACTCGCGTAGCTCGATTCTGAGAAGCTCAAAGTCCAGTTTGATGTACTTGTCTGGGTTGCTTTCCAGCATTGCCACTCTAATGGTCAGGTTCTTAAGTTCACTCAAGAATATCACCAATTTACCCTTGTAGCTGTCGATCTGAAAGAAAATGGAACACATTAGATAATCCTTCTAAATAATAAACGTTGTACAATCATAAGCTGACATGTGATGCTCTTCCTTCAAGAATCGCTGCAATACCTTGTTGATTTGGACGTTTACTTCCAGGATCAGATCCTTGGTGACCTGCTGCATGTGCTCCACCCGACTGGCGGGAAAGGTGGTATCGGGCAGGTAAACATGGCACAGACACTGCCCAGAGTCCCCCACAGACGAAGTTACATTCCCAGATTCCCAGTCTTCCAGTGACTGTGAAATAAAGAAGTCTTTAACATAACTCATCACACTAAAAGGATCTAAAATCATTATATATATATATATATATATATATATATATATACATCATCATGTATAAGTCATAGATGAACAAAGGTTGCTTACTGTCCAAGCCGAAGCAGCACCGACAAGTGAAAGCAGCAACAGAAGTGGAAACATGTTTAGTGTCTGGCTTTCAAATGCTTTCTGTACTTTCTAGCTGGACTGGCAGTGGGTTTTTAAAGACACTTGTAGTCATGGTATCATGAACACCTTCCCACTTCTCACAGTTATTGCTTTGAACACCACAATAAGTTTCATTGTTTTCTCATGGTGTTATGAAAGATGATTGCATACGTATGACTAGCACCCACAACTGGTGAGAAAAACACCAGGTGCATTGCTCTTTATGATATATACAAATGGGAACATACCATGCTATTAACTTATGTGTGTTGGAATCAATTACCCAACTGTGCACACATCCATCCCTTTAAGCACATTCATAAAAGATTATTTGCCCCCTTTGATTGACCTTTTTATAAGTGTACAAGATATTTACTATATCTTTATTTGTAGTCATTACTTAGTAAGTAAGTTAGACTATAGACTATCAGACGATACATTATTTTACTTCCTACTAGTAGCTATACTATCAGCTCGACCAACCATGATCATCCGTCGTGGTTGAAATCCTTACAAAATAATCGCTGTTAATAAACGTACCGAATATTTTTTCAACCGTAAAAAAATGACGACAGAATTGCTTATAAGTAATACCACATCTTTGCCCTCGTTTGGTGTGCCAATGCTATGAATCTCTGGCTTGAGATATATAGATGGATAACGCAGAGTCAAATTGCGGTATTAAGGACCATATTTGTATCTTGAACGCTAAATCAAAACTTTGATTTGTGCGGTGTGCACAGAATAATCTGTCATCACAGATAATCTACCAAAAAGGCATTAAACAAAGGAAAAACACAATTTTAGAGGTGAGTGGGTCTTGAAACATGGGTGCTAGGTATAATATAAGCCACAAAATGAATATGAATTTAGTGTAGGGTCCAATTTTTAACCATTTTCAATAGAATAGATTTAATTACAATGAGACTTTGTACTTTGTTTTGTTGGTATTGCAACTCATACTTTATAAATGTGTTGTTTTGCTATTCAGTTTGACTAATTTACATTTACAATTTACATGCCATATTTCCTCATAATTTGGCTAGAAATCCATTTTAATGTGTTACATATTTATTCTATTGTATTTTATTTATTTCATATTCATAACCTATGTTTTGGAATATGTGCCCAATCAATAAATATAAGAAATTATTCATAATACATTTCTAACGGTCAATATCAATATAGACATTGGAATACATTCAGAATCAGGTGTTCTTCTTGTCACCACAGGTCACTTGTACTATTTAGACTTTCCTCAAATGTGTATTAAATATGTGTGACTATCAGCGTCCTGGTCAATAATTAGAAAATAAACACACTCCACACAGTGATCATGCTGAAGGATATTTATTTAGAAGAGAAACAGATTCACTCATTAGACTAGAAGTGCAGGCGTATCCTCAGTGGCCTTAGTTGTGTAATTAAACCAAAGATGGTAGTTAACATAGTAGCCATTGTTGTACATGTAGAGCTTCTGATCAGTGGGGTTGTAGTCTAAGTGAACATAGGTATCCTGGAATCTCTCAAAGGGAACACTGATATAGTGCTCTTGTTGGGTCTTGGTGTCAAACATGTAGAAGATTTCTTCAGTTTGGATATCAACGGTTCTGACAGCATAGAGAACCCCACACACCATGAAAGTGTTGCTGACCCCCGGTTTGTAAATACTAGTCTGCCACTCCTCCTCTATTCCAAAGGACGGCTCGTTGATCTTAGCCAAGACTAGATGTCCGCTGGACTGCTCACTGGCATATGTCACCCACAGCCCGGTCTCATCGGCGGCAAAATCTAAGTTCTGATTTGGTGTGTGAGCGTAAGAGAACCTAGTGGAAGCCTTGGGGATGACCCTGTACTCATATTTCATGGAGGTGTAATTCACCTTGGCCATGCTAAAGGGATTGTTGATCTGGTAATACAGAGCATTCCCACGGAAAAGGACATTGTTTCCTGTGCCAGACCAGCCACTTTGCAAGCTGTGATGCTGGAAGTAGTTTCTTAAAATGAGATCTTTGTAATTATGGTAGAGTCTAATGTCAGCAATTGCTGCACTAGTATACCCAGAATACCAATACATGGATTCCCTGCCATGAAGAGGTTTTGAGTCTTTACCCCAGGCTCCAAATTTGTGCGCAGCACTGAGGTGTGCGTTAATCTGGCTGACAATAGGCTGGCTGACCCTGATAATACCGGTGTGGGCACAGGACCCTGTGGAGAGAACAAAATAAATATCAAGTCAGTTCAAGTCAGTGTATGGTATAGAGTACAGAGTATAGAGTGTGTTAAAGTGTGAGTGATCCTCTCACCAATGTTCGGGTTGAAGATTTCCTGGTGGCGACGTTCGCATTCCTCCAGTTGGAGCTGGATCTTGATGTACTCGCGGCGGATCTTCAGAACCAGGTTCTTGTCGTATTTCTCCTCCAGCCGGGTCAGGGTCAAAATCATAGATGTAACCTGAAAAACGTTTCTGTCATTATAACAACTTTAAGGATTGACAACTCCTATGACATTTAACAATCAAGAAATAGATTTCTGGAATACCAAAACAAACTTCAGTCTCACCGTCTCATGCAGTGACACGAAGGCAGTGGCCGATCCTTGAACCGAAGACTGAAGCTCGACCACCAGAGCCTCCACCTGTTTAATCTGGACCTTGATGCTCTCTATGTAGGCCTCGTTGAATGCCTCGGGATCTTTCTCTATCTTCTCGATCTCCACGGTCAGGTTGAAAATCTTTGCGGCATACGCAATGATTTTGGTGTCATAGGTCTCCATCTGCAATTCAGGTTGTGCATGCATGTTATATAATATAGCCCTAGTCAATTCTTCTCCAGCCTGACAGTGGTTCTATCCTATTGCAGCAGTTAGTTAGGGTTAGTACCTTTCCCAATTCCAGCTCCAGCTTATGCTGGACTTCCACGGCCGCTGCCTCTACTACCTCCAGGTCTTGTATATGAAAGGTAGAGCTGGGCAGGAAGGCTTCGCAGGAGCACTTGTCCACGGTCCCGCCATCGGTCTCATTCCTTTGACTCCCTTCACCCCATCGTCCAACATGCTGTAATAGAGCACACGTACCACCATTGCTGGAATACAGGCAGGGCGTTTGGTGAAGAACATGGATGGACCGTTAATGGTGTTTTGTTATACATATTGTACATACCCCCCAGGCTGTGGTAGAGCCCAACAGAGCTACGAAATATAGAATACCAATCATTCTGGCGCAGTCAGTGGTCTAATGGTTCAGCCAGGTTGATACGTGGGCTTATATAGTGTTTGCTCTTTGTTTGTCTTGTTTCTTCTAGAAGAAATAGCAGCTGTTCAAATTCACAGCATCGTAATTTTGGAGAACTATATATGGCCGTGCCTGTTAAACAAGGCAATCTGTAATCGCATGTCGTATGGTAATCAGGAAAACATTATCTCTGACAATGTTCATTTGTAAATGATGCAATGGCAGCAGAGTATCAGAGGAAGAAAACGGCAGATGGGTAAAACTGGCTTGAGATACAAGGAAATGTGTGTAGGCCTACTTGCGTATCAGTCAGTGTATTACCTGAATTGAGGCTATATACAATGATGATGATTAGTTTATATGTCAAGTAAAAGTCTTCTTTTACATTTTTTATTAGATAATGGTGATTAACAAACAAAAAGCAAAGAGGTAATCTTTGCATGACATCACTATCAATATCAGGCACTTTCTATGTGTCATCGGGTTCCTCTGAGTTCTTCTCCAATCGTTTCTTGCTCTTCTTCTTCTTGACTTTGCCTGTATTTCTTTTGCCGGCTGACTTTTGGTTGTTGAGTGCAGGCCTGGATCTGGTCAGGTGGTTCGCGGTGGTGCTGAGCTTGCCCTCGTCCCCTTCCGGGTCAGAGTGCGTACCCTGGGCGGAGACTGTTTTGCCGGGGACGGAGCGTGGGGAGTCATCCAGCAGGTTGGGCTGTGAGTAGGATCGCATGCTGGGTGAACTGGTCGGTCGCTGGTGGTGGTGGAGGTGGGGCTGGTGAACGTGCTCACTGCTCAGATTGGTGACCGAGTAGCGGCTGCTGTTGGACATGACTATATGGTGCCAGGAACTCAGGGGGGTGGCGGAAAAGTGTTGCGGCCCGCTCGAGTCCTCTTTGGCCCCGCCCGAGGACATGACCATGGACTCGCGTGGTGTGACCGCCTCCACGGCACTCTGGAAGGTCTTGAGGATGCGGTCACTCTTCTGCTTCTCCTTCTTCTGCCGGGACTCTGTTTTGCGCAGCTGGCGACGGTGGTCCTTCATCATCTGCTTCCGGGTGTCCGCCAGTCCCCTGTGAAGAGATCATCATCATCATCATCATCATCATCATCCACATTATGCATGATAACATCCATTCGGGGAGGCTTCAGACGAAGAATGAAAGCTGGCCATATTCCCAGGTCATAAATGCAACACCCATTGCTAAAGTAAATCGTACATGTGAATGTACAATGTGCGTGTACCATTTGGATGAATGGACACATAAAGATAAGATAAATGATCATTGCAGACTATCGTCAAGCGTTTTATAGGCCTCTATATTTTGAGCAGCTTTAAGGCAAGGTGTGACTCTGACTCTCGGCAGTATTGAGTTAAATGAGGCTATTTACCTGTAGTCTACCATGCCTGTCCTCTCACGGTCCAGTCTCTGAATGAGCTCCTCGATTTGGTAGCGATCCAAAGGAATGCTGGATTGCTGTCATTGATCACAAATTCAAAGGCATATTACAGATGTGTAGTAATGTCCCATTACTTTATTCTGTACAACAATACAATTAGAATTGCAGCAGTTCCCAGCACAAATGTCAGAACATTCATGAATGAATGTTATCTGACAACCTGCACTGCCTTCCTGAAGTCCGCCACAGGGACTCGCATGGTGCCATCCTTATCGATGTTCCGGAAGAAGTCCCACAAACGCAGCTTGCGTTGATCCAGATAATCCTTCACAGAATGTGTCAGAGAAGAGCAATGTGTAGAAAGGAATCTTTAACACAAACAATTATGAGAATTGGATATAGTATTATTATTATTATTATTGGGCCCCGTTATTGGCCCCTTGTTTACAAACCGTTTAATATCTGCCTATACAATTTCTTGAGAGCATTACCTTAACCTAATTGAAAAGTCATTGTAATTTAAAATAGCAATTTGAGTTTGGGTGCAAGGATATTTAAATAATTTGATATTAAAGCAAAGTTCTCTGAGCATGCATACCTGGATGACTTTCATCGGGTCCAGACGCTTGGGGGGCTTCTTAGCGATGAAGCCTCCCACCCCACCATACTGCACCTCTAGACTGGGGTTCTCTTGACATGTCGACTCCAGCAGACGCACAAAGTTCTCATTCACCAACACATTCTGCAAGAACACAAACAGAATAATGTCTTTGTTGAATGTAGGCTGAATGCACATATGAAGTTCAGCCATTTACGGTGATAAATGTTGCCAAAGATGTCAAATTTGAAACAGATTTTTAGCGATAGGCTACTTCTGTGAACAGTGATTAGAGGAAAGAATTAGGAGCCACACTGTTTACTCACACATATATTGATCTCTTCCAAGGCAGTTCTATGAGAGTTCCTCACCACATTAACCAGGGCCAGTGCGCCCTCTACTGTCAGAGAATTGTATGCCAGCTAAAAGAGCACAGGACATAGGCAACAATGTTTGCTTCACCACATGGTACTACATTTGCTTGTAGCCATTAATCACATTGATGATGTACTGAAATAAAGAACAACTGGCTTATTGGTTGAAATCCAGCCGCCTCACCCACCAATAAGACTCTCACTGTATCGTTGAACTCTAGGCCTTTACACAGCATGGCCACGCCCTCGTTGGTGATGCGGTTGTTGTTGAGGTTTAGATGCACCAGTGTGTTGTTGTATTTCAGCGCCTCGCCCATAGCCAGCGCTCCCTCGTTCCCGAACCCATTCCATGACAAGTCCAGGTGTTTCAAGGTTATGTTCACCTGCGTGTGTGTGTAAGAGGAATCCATTTCAGTGATTTCAGTAAAGGCCGCAGACGGTCAGAACGTTGATACTGTTGTTGACTGCACCTTGAGCCCAGCAGAAAAGGCCACAGCTCCTTTCATCCTGAGGTGGTTCCAGCTGAGGTCCAGCGTCTCCAGACCCTCGTTGTTTGCTGACGGATCAAAGGGGAAACTGTAATGTCATAATATATGTGCTGTACTACCGTTTAGTACCCCTACTGTTAGTGACTAGAGGTAGAGCTGTTGTCTGGCAACTGGAAGGTTGCTGGTTCGATCCCCGGCTCTCCCAAGTGTCGAGGTGTCCCTGAGCAAGACACCTAACCCCAACTGCTCTTGACAAGCGGGCTGTTGCCTTGAATGGTTGACACCGCCGTTTGTGTATGAATGTGTGTAAGACTGTAAAGCGCTTTGGCTAAATGCGCAATATAAATGCAATCCATGCAATCCAACCATTTATAATTTAGTACAAGCAACACTGACAAGAGACCATAGAGGGGATTTCGTCCTACCCAGCATCTGTCCCAAATGCTCTCCTCCCCTTCCGCTGAACTCATTGTGGCTGAGGTCCAGTTGTTTCACTCTGTAATTGCTCTTTTGAAAGGAAACGTACACAAGCAGAAATATCAGAGAAGCCCATTTTATAGGAAGCAATATCAAGCAAGCTAATATCAATCAAATGTGCTAATCTCAATTGTACTTACTGATAATGCATCCGCAAAGAATTTTGCATCATCCTCAGTAAATTGGTTTCCTATAGGGAAATTATTATTATTATTTTTATTATTAGTATTATTGGTATTAGTAGTTACACTGATGCACATTATATAAACACATTACCTGAGAGTTTCAGAGATTTTATTGAAATATTTTCCAGCAACATTTTACCAAGACACTCTGCACCCGCAGACTGTAGGTGGTTGTCCGACAGATCCTAGAAAAGAAAACAATATTCACACCTAGCGGCCGAGCAAAATACACATGATCACTTGCGCACGTACGCCCTCTAGTGGAAGAGCAGGACAAGAACACACCATGGTATGGATGGTGAAGTTAGCCTTCAGCATCTCCACAAGGTGTTTAGCTCCCTCCGCTAGAATGTGATTGTCTGCCAGTTCCAGAGTGCCGATGTTCATATCAGTCTGAGGGAATACAAGACATAGGTGTACTGTTTCTCTTGGAAAAGTTGACACAAAATACCAACGCCTTAGTTCTTCCTTTGCAAACTCACCACTAATGCAATAGCAAGTGCCTTACAGCCCAGTGGTCCTAGTCCGTGGTGACTGAGGCCCATCGTGGAAACACCCAAGTGTTGTATGAAGTACGAGACGGGCACCACACCTGTCAGTCTGCAGGCTTCCAGGTATACTTCGGCAGTGGTTGTTGGCTTGTTGTTTTTCGGCTTTTCTGGCAATGACAAATAATTATACTCAGAAATGATACGTCAGGGCTCTAACGGAATGCTGTCTTGAATCAAATATTTTAAGCGCACACTATTTATATATAGGCAATATTGTAATGCAACAGTTATAACTTTGGTCGCTTACCATCTGGCTCCAAGTCTGAATCCAAGTCCTCTTCAGTGGAGGACGTTGGGTCATCTTCTTTTATGGTAAGGGAATCAAGATATAGTTGAGACATTGCTCAATGCTGCCTTTCCTCACAATATGAATTGAAATAGGTCGGCTATGTCCGCTAAATAAACAGCTAGTTCTTCATTTCTCAGTTGCCTTTTAATGTTGCAACTGTTGTTTCATCAAACAGGCCAATGCACAGGTAAGCCTACCTTCCAGGTAGCATGTCCTGTGTAGTGATCAATAATTTATATCACCATGGGTGAAACTAGGTACACACAAATATGTTGACGTCAGTGGCTCAACATATCTATTTTCTTATCTATAAAAAAAAATGCCCATGAAGACCTGAAATGGATTTTATTTGATGACTATTGTGATTATTTAGTGTAGACTACTTTACATAATACGACACCTTTATGGTTATTAGTTGGATCTGCAATCTCATGCAATAGTTCTGAGCTGAAACGCACCATCTAGTCTGCAGAGTTGATTTGAATGCAACCATATTGTAATTTCAGGGACATTCAAAGGCCAAGAGCTACAGGACCAGGAAGCAAGCAGGAAAACCTGTTATTTGATCCCTCCTACCCTTTAACATGCCATCAGATATGAGCTGTGGTTGACTATGTGAAACACATTTCACCTCCTGCAAATCTAATCCTTGCTTAGTCTGGTAAACAATCTCTACTTTTGAATATTTGTTATAATTGCGGTAGACGTTACTGCAATTATAGCATTTTTTCTAAATAGAATACAATTAAGAATACACAATTAAGATAAAAAATGTACATAGACTTAAAACATCCATTCATTTAAAAAGTAAATGTCAAACAATTCCATTACATTTTGGTGGACTGTAGCGCTACATGCTGGCCACTGCATGGCTCCAGGGCACATTTCTTTCCAAATGGACCAAGCGAGTGGAAGCTTGCAGGAATATTAGTTATCTGAACCACTCTTTCAACTAAAAGCTGTAAGCTTAGCCAACTGGTGGTGGTGGATAAGGCAATTATGGACTATTATGGAAAAATGTATCAACAAACAAATTAATACTTTTGAAATGTTTTTTTTCCCCCATTAATTACAAGTGATATGCCAGAAACAATGATACAGGGGGGGACAACAATAAAAGAACAACAATGCTAATCTATTCAACACAATAATAAACATAAAATGCTCACAACAAAGTTACACGTGACACATCAGGGATATGTTCTGATATATTTACGAGTTTGTTAGTTCAACAAGATAAACATGTCCCAGAGTACCTGCAAGTGAATAAACATGGTTCCCACAATACATTGTTTTGCGCATGCGCACTGTGTGTTTTCCTGTCCATGTGTAGGCGAATCACGTGTCGTCATGTTCCTGCCGTAGTGGCTAGATGTTGTGCTAGTTTTTTTTTTTATTATTGGCGTGTTATCTTCGTTTCACTTTACCTAGACATCCAGCATTACCTCCATATAATCCTTCGCTGAAGAATGAGCGACAACGATGATATCGAAGTCGACAGTGACGTATGTTATCTATTCGCTGATGATAATAGCCAGCTATTTAGCTTCACATAAATGTGTTTTCGCATTTCTGTCAATCCACGATAACGCTCGTTTCTAAGCTAGCTAGTTAGCTAACGTAACAGCTCTTATGATATTCAGCTTACTATTTGCATGGACGCTGAATTCAGTGGAATAAATATTAAAAAACCAACCCGTAGATACGAATCGGCTAAATGTTAACCGTTTCAGCTTTTATTCAATATGGATGTGTGTGTATGTATGCATATAAACGCGACAGAATAACACCGTGTGTGACAACTCGACAGTAGACAGCGTTAGCTGCATGCTACATAGGCGACGTTAATCCAAATGGTCGCTCCTCCGCTATGCCCTTCAATCACACACTGATCCGATGGTCAGATATGATTCAGAGGTTGGATGTGGAGTCTTAATTATGTATTTGAGCTGTGTGTGTTTCCCATACTCGATGGGAGCTCTTATCTCCTCTAAGGTCGGGTCATCTATAAAATAACACATCGTTACCACATTCGGTCGCAGAGTAGTGGTTTATTTTTCCACTGTGATCTAAATCAACATGTATCATGCTTTTATACGTCTCACATTTATAAAGCATTGACAATGTCTTAGTTGACCTTTACGATTGCGATCAGAGCTGGCGTTGAAACTTTCCGTCACCCCTTTCATCTTCCGCAACATCCATGTCATAATTCCCTATACACCTATAGCCTTAATTTCATACAGTATCTATGCTCTGCTTTGTCTGTCATGTATATTGTGAAAAATGGAAGTAAATACGACTCAGGTGTCAACTGTCGTTGGCAAAACTAGTTTAAATTTGAGAATGAACAAACATCTTGGAGCATTAATCTTGTCAATATTTATAGCAGGACAGTATTCCCCTCCCCCACCAGACTTGATCCTCAGCTTTGCATCCTGGTTTTACTGGTAAAGCTACGTAAAGAGAAACCAAGATCCCAAGTTGCCTGTAAGGTTTTGACCCAACCAGACAGTTTAACAAAATCAAAAGCTTCCTGTTCAAATAATTGGTAGTAAGGTAACATTTTGATCGCACATATTGTCTCTGAATGAGATTGCTTCCATGTAATACAGAGAACATTTGCATCACATTCTGGTCTACCTGCACCATACAAGATGGTTATTTTATGGCAATACTGTGCAATTATACAATCGCCTATGTAATAAGCATAGTGCAATTTCAGTTGTTGGTGTAAGGCAGCAATCACATTTTGAAATGCCTGTTTAACACAACCCGGTTTTTGCGCAACTTAAAAAAGAATGTACAGGACTATACTCCATTTTCTTTAGCAATTTACATCTGGACAAGTCCTTAGCACTGTTTTACTTCAATTCCTTTTTTACTACAAATGTAATAATCCACAAAAACATATGCTCCAAAACCACAAAGACTTGATGTGGCTTTCCTTTGTTAGGGTTAGGGTTAGGGTTACCTAACCCTAACCCTAGAGGAATTCAACTACTGCGACCACTGTTTGCAAATGACTATTATCATCTACTATTATTACCATTATTGGGTATGGTATGTCTGCCTCTGTAAACTCAAAGCCACACGAATGCCATCCAGAAATGCCTGTTTTTAAGGATTGCGTCCTCGTTTCCTCAAAAAACGGTCTAGGCTATAGCTACTTTAAATCTCAATCTATAGTGCGTGGCTTGATCTAAGATACACTAAGCTACTTAGCCCCAGCAGTTCATAATTGTATTTACTGATCTCTGACTGTATTGGCTTTTTACACCCCCGCTGTCATCCACTGTTTCAAATTATAACCGCAATTATAACACTAGTTGGCAGTACATTATTCCTGCAACAATGCATTTCTGCTACAAAGCTACTAACGGGAAATAAGGGGCCTTTGAAGAGAGGAATAGAAATGGCGATGTTTGCGTATGTCAAAACCAATTATGATTTAGCACCTATGTGCGAAACCATATCATCTCGTAGTTTGATGAATAGCCGTACGCATGATCAACCAGTGGCTCATTCTCTTGAAGTTTCCTGACTAGGGCTAAACACACGGCCAGAGCAATCTTTCCTGTTCTATAGTTTCAGTTTGTCAGTCGATTGAAGGTAAAGCCTGGAAAAACAGGCATTCACTGCAGTAGAACGGTGCCTCAGTGAATGGCTGGCACATTTGTGGTGCCCATGACGACAACGTTGGTGCCAATCAGTGCATGTCCGTGTGTAGTTTGTACGTTGTTGTGGTTCTCCCCCACGCATACACCCCAATTGGGAAATGTCCATAGGCACCACTGATGTGCTTGCGTTATGACTGATTGGCAAGTGGATTGGCATTCCAAACGCGGTGCCCCCACTATCATGCTTGGAGGAAAGTAGATTAGACTTTAACCCTCTTCTGCTCTGAGCTGCAATAAGTGGTCAGAATGATTGTACTACCCCCTTCTTGTTAGACAAGCCAACATGAATGGAATATTAAGTGCTAACAGAATGTGAAGTATCACAGTCCAGAAATAGTGTGGGCTCTTGTCAGGGGGGGGGGGAGGCGTGATTAGGATCAAAGCAGTTTTAATATTGTATGGTTCATATCATGGCTGCTTTGTGTCATTGTAAAGTAATGAACACATCTGATGGCAGCGTTAATCTCGAAGCCCGGAGGAACAAATGGCTGTCTGGAAAAAGATGGATGATAATATGTATACCGAGGCCAAATCTGCTACGTAAGGTTGGCACTATCCAATGGTACTTCAAATGCTGTCAATTTCAAAACCAGGTGTTTGGCACCGTCTCTTTCCTCTGTGATCTGGCTGGTTGCTGGGGGCCCCCCACCCCCAAAACATCACGTCACATATCCCCCGCCTCAGACTCTTGACCTTGGGACTAATCCGCGGCGTGCCTTCCTCTTACTTACAGAAGACGCACGTCAGATAAATCTTTATTTCTTTTTTTAAACAATCTAAAATATGCCATATGCTTTTTTTTGCGCAGGCGGACAAGCGAGCGCACCACAACGCTCTGGAACGTAAGCGGCGGGACCACATTAAAGACAGCTTTCACAGTTTACGAGACTCTGTTCCCGCTTTGCAAGGGGAAAAGGTGAGTATCGAGGGTTGTGTACCGTCCAAGCCTAATACCAGGGGGGATTTAATGCAGTGCCCGGAGGTATGACTTAAAAGACCCTCTTCGGCCAAGCACACTTCCTGTTTTTCCGGAGAATGTCCTCTAAATGCAAATCATCGCTTCAGTAAGTGGAATATATTGCAATTGTGTGAAAATAATCCCATTCAGCCGTTCGATGTCTCTTGAATCCTCGTTCATTGTAGCAAAGGCTGCCACTGTGGATTCAATGTTTGAGCATTAGCACCAGGAAACATTTAGCACCTCAGGAAAAAAAGCTCGAGGCTTCACATGACCAATGTTTATTTGGACGTTGTTTTAAAGAGTGAGTGAACCCAATGTTGTTTGTTGTTGGTTTTTGTTTTAAGCGTGGGAATATATCTTTCAACGTGGTAATCCATGCCTTTTTGTCACCGTTATTAAAATAAGACCCTAATTTAGAGAGAACGCGTGTCAAAGCCTGTGTTTTTGTCTCCGCCAAACAGTCTGTGAACGTTTGGCAAACTCAAATTGTGTTCTTGAAGTGTGAATATCCAATATCTTTCTATTGAGACGTGTGATGTTTTTGGTGTCGGGGACGTTCCTGGCGGGCGGCCATTATTGTAAAACTTGGGGGGACCCCGCCTGCAAGCTACTAAAAGTTGGCAAACGAACCTATTTCATACAGACTCAACAACAACGCTTGACTCTGCAACAATGCTACATCACAAAGTTGGCCTGGTTCGTTACCATGGGGATATCAACTCTGACACCCCCCCACACACACACACACACACTTCTTCCTAGAACTCTCAGCCCAAAACGCATTTCAAAACTTGACTCTCCCAGTGTTCTAATTCGAGCTGAAACAGAGGGTTCATTTACACTTCCAATAATTATAAGGTGAATGCAAATAATAATGCTGGATAAACAAACACATTTCAGTTTGCATGTCCATGGGTGCATTGGTTTTATCGTATGTACCGGCAAGACGTGAGTAAGATGTCTGTGAAATGAACAGCGCAACGTGGCTAAGCTCTTTCATTTCTGCTGACAGAGTTCTGTCAAACAGGCTTCCCGAGCACAGATTCTAGACAAAGCCACAGAGTACATCCAGTACATGAGACGAAAAAACCACACCCACCAGCAGGACATCGACGACCTGAAGAAGCAGAACGCACTGCTGGAGCAGCAAGGTGAGTGGGCATTGTTGGCGGGGACATGGTAGAGGCTGTAGCTCGCGCGTTAGCACAAGCCCCGGCATTAGAGCGGTTGTTTGTTCAAATCCCCGGTCCTATATATGCAGTCTTGCTAATAGCGTTGACCTAACAATCAGCAGTGCTTGAATCTTGTTCTCTTCAAATTGTACTGCACCATCAGCGATATGTCGTTTCCCCTCTTTCAACAAATGTACTTATTGTCTCTATTTGGTGTTATCCTTGCTTTGTCCCGTCGCCCTCACTGCAGTCCGTGCACTGGAGAAGGCCAGGGGCAACAATCAGCTACAGGCCAACAGCCACTCCTCCGACAGCAGCTTGTACACCAACCGCAAGGGGAGCGCGGTCTCCGCCTTCGACGGCGGCTCCGACTCCAGCTCCGAATCGGAGCCAGAGGAGCCGCCCACTAGGAAGAAGCTGCGCGTGGAGCCCAGTTAGACCG
>OMKP01023834.1:0-10332 GCA_900302375.1 Bathygadus melanobranchus
CCACACACACACACACACACACACACACACACACACTCGGGCCTCGTTCCACACATACGCGGGTATGTTTTGCAAAACTCCTTCCAGCGTGAGGATGTTCAGTAACGTATGGACTAGGCCTCAGGGTGAGAGCTCTGACATGTCAGCGTGCAACACCTGCTCTGTCTGCGACATCTTGCCAACTGCTTGGTGCAAACCTCTCTCTACCTGTGTCCTGGTCGTGGCGGTATATCATTTATTCATAGTGAGTTCAATACATTCGAGAAGCATGCCTGATGTTTGCCGACGTAACCGAGCCGCAACATGTTAGCCTCAGTCAACTACCTACCACGTCATACAAGATGACATGTGATGTGTCACATAGGGGGTTCACAGGGAATGAAGGGGGGTGGGGGTTGAATGGATAGATCTAGCCAACCATGAAGGACCATGTGGGAGCGACTCTGTGACAATCTATGTTAGAAACATTTGAAACATGGGGAATGTTCGTTTTGACCTTGGAGAGGGGAGGAGATGGGGGAGAGGAGGGAGGGGAGAGGAGGAGAGGAGGGAGTGTGTGTGTGTGTGTGATCAGTAGATGAGCATCAAGCAAAACTTTTTTTTGGAATTCGGTGGTTATCATTTTCTGTCTTTACCTCTCGGAGGCATTGGGGGGATCAGAGGTCATTCGTTAAGAGGTTGGAGACCTCTGGGAGGTAAAGGACATGTGGTGAACTGGGGAACAGCCAGTAGCTCACACACACACACATTATAATTAACGTCTTCACTGTCAGTCGCGGTTCATTACCCTTATGGTGGTCATCTCGTTGATCGACGACGGCCCATGTGAACGCGCGCGTCTCTTCATTTCCCGGCGCCGTTTACCGCCGCTAATATCGCCGCCGCCATCTGCCCCTTGTTGAAAGGCATTGTGGGAAAAGGCTGTTTGGAGTACGGAACAGGTGGGGACCGAGTCGGGGCCCCCGATGTGTCTGACGGCGCCGTCAGACACGCGGCGCGTGCGTACGCAAACCGGTAAAGGACGCGCTGTTCCCGCGTTGTAGTCGGCCGTTATCGGTCATTATCTGTTGTCTTGCTGCCGGTAACTGCATCGTTTTCTCATTAATTCCGAGATAATTAATAGGTTTTTCGCCAGATAACGAGGTAATTTGCTTACGGAATCCCTGCAGGGCCAAGCGGTAGGCAGTGATGGGATCCAGAGAACTGCGTTGTTAACACTGAGGTCAAGTTGGAATATCTCATCGGGCATCTGTCGGGCGCATTTATATTGATTGGTTTATTTTTGCGGTGTTTTTATTAGTTTATTAGTTTAGGCTTTGTCTTCTATTACATTTGACTATTTTTCAATCCATTCAAGGCGACATAGAAGACGTCTCTTGGGGTTGGAAAGATATTGAAGTCTTAGATCTCTCTTTCACACACACACACACACACATCCATGTTCACTCACACTAACAGACAAACATAGCCCACACAATAGCACATTAACACACATACTCACACACGTACACATGCATACTAACACGCACTCTCACGCGTACACCACTGTCATGCACTTACACTAGCACACGCGAACGCTCATTCACACACACACACACACACACACACACGACATATATTCTGAAAGCAACCCTCATTCGGTAAATTGCGCCGTAGTCGAGGAAGACGCGGGAGCAACATGCGAGTGTGCGTCTGTTTGATGCTCTTCCTGCTTTGATGATGGCGTGCGTAAATCTGACAGAAGCGCGGCTCAGATCCGCCGAGGTTCATAAGTGGAGTCCTCCGAGGAGATGCGACGCGCTGTCTCTCCGTAGACGCACCAACAAACACATTATGTGAAACAGCGCCCATTCCCATTGCAGAGAACCTCAAGGCAGACTGTTGCGTGGCCAATACATGTGGCGCTTTTGATGTTACGAACATTATCTGAGAGAGGGGAGAGAGAAAGACGAGTTGGTACTGAAATAGGGCCGTGCGTTCGTCTTCGTTTTGATCGAACATGTATCGACAGGAAGAGGCGTTTTGTCATCGCTCCACATTCACTGGAAACAATCGATTGGCTCTCCAGCATCCCCCTAACGTTGTTCTTACACTTTCCGCACAGGGAGATCGATTGTGTTATTTTTGGTTTCCCACGAGAAAACAGTTCTCTACAACGATGTTAATCTCAAATATCAACACATGGGCTATCTATTGTGGGCGTGTTGCCTGTTCCACAGCTTGTTACTGCGGATCGGGGAGCGGATGGATCAATTTTGGCTTCAGCTCTGTGCACAAAAAAAACTCGGTGACAAGAAAAACACACTATGTGCAAACAGTGAGTTTTGTCTTCAAGTCGCTCTCATATCCTCAAAGCATTTCCAGCACAAATATCGATCTCCAAGCCTCAGAGAATTCGAACGTCCTCACTATAACAAGCTGAGAAAGTTCCCGTCTTTGTTGGTAAAGACAAGAATTCAAGTTGCATAGGCCAGTGATTAATGACTATGGCAAGCGATGCTCACTGCTCATTAACACATGAAACATTAAAACCCACACCATTTTTAACCAGATTTGTTATCCAACTAGCAGTGTAGGCCTACAATAAATCACTAATGTTGACTATACTGTTGTTTTACGCGAAGGAGGCAGCCAATTGTTAGGATGAGGAATGAGAACGAGTCGACGTTGAGAGTTTAGGAGTAAAAATATCCTCCCCATCAGTCCTGCTTGATATAACGTCATGCATCGTAGTGGAGCGTTTGTCGGGCACATGTAATACCCTGTCTTGGTAGATACTGCCCTCTAGTGGCGATAGATAGGATACATACCGAACCCCACGTTACAAGGGCAACACCTTTTGTTTGTCAGTGATGGCATATTGCAACAGTTTTATTTTGCATTATTATTTTTCAGTTGTATGGATACCTAAACTCATTGTCTGAAGATGTAATGTCCTTTTGTTTTTACTATGTTCCTTGCTTAGCTGTTTTACATTCTGTGTAGATCCATATCCAAACTATGGATTAATTGGCACAGGAATGTGTTATTATTCGTGTATCCAACTTAAAACATGTCTGATTAAGTTCCATGTTTTCAAGCGCACACTAATAGTGTGAGGAAATGCTTCCACCTAGTGGTGATATTTGGCCATAGCAGAAACGGCCACGGTAACATAAAGAACTTTGATTCTCTAGGTTTTTTCAGAGCTGATATGAGTCAAATAAAATTCATTGAAACGAAAGATTTGCGACATTGTTAAGGAACAGTTCTCTTGGTTGGATTTATTTCTTTATTTCTCAAAATAATTCCGGACGGACAGGGTAAGCTACGTCTCCTAGAAATGAAATGAAATCCAACCCGTTTCTTCCACATACCTTGCTAAGCTGCGCAACTTGCTCTCACACACACAGATGCGCGCGCACGCACACACACACACACACGCGCTATGGACGCGCGCGCACACACACACACACACACACACCATTCAAATGTCACCATTAACAACAACGACGGGTTCAGCGCGGAGTTGAAATGACGCCTTGAAGTGAGTGCGCCATTCGAGACAGGTGTATGACAGGTGTATTTTCAGTTCACCGCGATGCACCAGGTCGGGAAGTACTCCCCAACGCGCTTCTTCACGCTCGACACGCCGATAGCGGTGCTGGCAATGGTTAATAGATCACCAATTGAACTAGAAAGCATTTCGAAGGAATACGATGGCCCGAGTGGGGCAACGCCGGAGGAAATGTCGTCGATGCCGCCGAACGCGAAGATGCGCGTTTCCAAGGGCGCAAAGGTGAAGGCTGTGCGGCGGTGTCCATCCCAGCAGCCCATGGGCATCGAGAGTCTGGAGGCGGCGTGGAGCAAGAGCGGCGGACACGCCAATCAGCGGGCGGACGGCAGGTTGTTGTCCGCGGGGTACTCAGCCGCTCTCGCCCGGAGCAAATCCGAGCCCAAAGACGCGAAACGTTACGCGAATGATCTGCAGGTCAACGGCCAAGGAGGACAGCCGCCTAGGTGTAGAAAGAAAGTCTTCCACCCAGATGTGAGGACCATCTTCTCTCCCCCGAGGGACCCCAGGGTGAGGGAGGAGACGGGCGAGGGGCACTGCTTCGTGGCGGACGAGGCGGCCACCTGGTGTGACGTGTGCTGTGGCTACATCATCCATGATAGTCGGATATGCACAGGTGAGGTTATGATTAGGTTATGATTGATGATTAGGTGGTGTCAGTCAATAGTAGCACGCTGAACTCGGTGGAGAGGCTCCAGGGGTCGCACAATCATTGACTTTTACAATGACACGGACAAGGAGTATGACATCTTGTTTTGTGTCTCTGTTTCTGAGAAAATGTACGAAAATTGAATGGTTTACGCGTTCACGGGTTTGGCGAAGTACGGAGGCATGGTGAGAATGTAACAGAGTAGCATGGACACCCCTCATGGTGTCCAGCCAAAACAACAATAACCACAATGAGCACATGCATACCTCCCTACACTGATATGACGCCTGTATGTAGAAAGACTGGTTTCCTACTGAAGGAAGTGGCCTGGTGGAATGATTATCCACACCCACATACCTGTTGTGCGGGGTTTCTAATAATGAATGTCATCATCGTCATCATCATCATCATCATCATCAACCAAATTTGTATTTACAATAACGGCCTGACAAAGGGCAAGACTTAATATATACTGTAAAACAGTTATTTTTATTTACATATATATATATAATGAGAGAGAGAGAGAGTGAGAGGACAAAACGAGACAACAGGCCAAGGGTGAATGACTGAAGACTTGTTGTTATGTCATTGGAAAGTTTCGTCACAGATGCATGACAGCATAGAAATGACTAGAGCGCGACAGTCTTTTACGGCCAGTGTAAGCAAAACTGGGTGTAAGATAAAAATGTCCGTTTCAAACAGCTCAAACAAAACCAAAGATACACAAATGACAAAACTAACAAGCCGTGTCGTCTCCATCGTGTTTACCGAGACAGAGGCCTGGCCTCTCCTGGCTTGTCTTTAGATATACTGCTGCCACTGGTAAACAAATCAACAAGAACCAAATCCATACACAGAGTCAATACGCAACCAGCCAGTGTCCCCTCGAACACAAACGAAAAGCTAACCTAGAGAAACACAGAACAGAGGGATTCAATGGTACCAGAAGCA
The DNA here is from genome assembly GCA_900302375.1 of Bathygadus melanobranchus. NCBI lineage: Eukaryota > Metazoa > Chordata > Actinopteri > Gadiformes > Macrouridae > Bathygadus > Bathygadus melanobranchus. Next base: position 5,154 of record OMKP01023834.1, read on the forward strand.
CAAGTAGGCCTACGCAACACACACATCGTGACACAGTGTTGTCATAACATGGTGAAAACCTTTATTGAACAGCCTTGATTCATATTTTGGCTTCCGTTCAAAGAAAGTCGCTTCCAGCTGTCAGTTTAGTCGTTGAAGACGGTAACTAAATATAGACTACTTTACCCATCTACTTCTCTGGCGGGTTTTGGCTTCAGTGATCGTCGTTTGTTTCTCTCTCTACAAATGTACTTGTTGTAAGTCGCTTGGGATAAAAGCGTCTGCCAAATGCCTTAAATGTAAATGTTTATAAAGGTTGTAGTCTGAGGGAGCTGAGCAATTGCTTTCATTTCTCACTGCATTCACACGGTGAATTGGAATCAAACCTGATTTTAAGGATTAATTTGCAGCAATACTGATGATGTAGTTATAGAATCTGATCATAATAAATAAACACTGCACAATTGCGGGCATTTGGGCGTGAACATGTCGTGATGCAGCAAAGACACGTAGCCTCCCTTACTATTGTTATTCTACGGGTGGCGACAACATGGCAAACTACTTCACAGTCACGTATTCCTTCTGAAGGGCATGGAATTTTAAAACGCCTTTTATCTGAGTCAACATTCCTTCAGAGGACAACGCGCTCGTAAAACACGACAAGCTAGCACTTAATAGCCGCGCGGGACGTCACACGCTTGGCAGCCAAACGCCAACCTACACGCTTTTAATGTTTAAATGTTCAACAATGAATGTACGCTGGCGCAGAACGCCTGTCGTACGCTCCCGCGTGCACGCACTGCAGAGGAACACGCGTGAACAACTGGGCTACAGGGGGTTGTGTACAAGTCTGACAACGAATTCCCAGAAAAGAGACAGTGACAGAGAGCGTTTCCAAAACAGCGGCGGCCTCGTGTTACCTGGGTGGCCGCCAGGCACTGGGACCGACTGGAGGTTTGATGAAGGGCGCGGGTCTTGTTGTTTGCTATTATTTAGCTAACAGGCTACTCGCCTGCACACAATGCCTGCTGTCCTCCTGTTCATTAACAGTGGTAATGAAGAATAATGTGTTTTCATAGTAACAACTTGGAGGATGTGTGCGCTCATAAATCAGCATTTCGTCTCTACACCATTCCCCACACACAATTTGACTCCTAATACAATAAACGGAAAACCTTTACACTTATATAGATCTCCGCGGGTGTTATTCAGGGGTGGCTGGCGCCACGCATCGCAAACCCTTTGGTTTACTCATTGTTGATGAATAAAAACGTCACGTATTAACCAGGCGAGTGCAGCCAGACACGGGCGCAGCAGATGACACCCTCGTCCTTGTAGATCTCTCAAAGTTGTGAACTCTACCAGCTGCAAGCGGGCGCCCCAATACGAATGAGATAGGATAAGGGTTAGGGTTAGGGTTAGGATAGAAATGCTAATCCTGTGGCAATACACAACATAATAAAGGATGCAAATGAATGTTATTCTGACACAACCCGTAGCATTATCCCTTGTCTCCATGTGGGAAACATGTTATTACTGCTAGTATTCGCATAAGCAGTGTTTTGCAGATGGACGACACTAACGCAGGATTAGAATGACGTCATTTTGATGATACTGTGATTGTCTGTACAGCACACGAATAGCGGTAGGACGTGTGTTATGCCAGTACAAGTATGCTGCCGACACAGACGCAGACAAAGACATCAGATAAGGAGAACGAGTTAAGAGATATGGAAAGAATGATGAGACAAAAGAGAGAGAGAGAGAGAGGATCACAAAAACAACAGACAAAGAGGCAGAGAGACTAGACAAATGGTGACAGAGGCAGAGAGAGGCTAGACAAAGAGAGAGAGAGTAAAGGGCTTGACAGATGAATGCTATGTGCACAGAGCCCATTTTAACTTCTGTGTGAAATACTGCAAACTCTCCCATTCAGAACTCCCTGTACTGGGTGCGTCTGTGTGCGCACACGTGTGTGTATGTATGTGTGTGTGCACGCGCGCATGTCTGTGTGTGCGCACGCGTGCACATCTCTGGGTTTTTTTGGCAGCAAAAGCAAAAGCAGCATATGATATAGTCTCCAGTAGTTCAGTAGTCGAGCTGCCTTACATTTAGGCCCAGCATGCAAAAATACTGTGGTAAGTTGTGACTTAGAGAGAGGTAGAGAGACATAGACAGAGAGAGGGAAAGAGAGAGACAGACAGAGAGAGACAGAGGCAAAGATAATGGGTACGAGAGTGACAGAGACAGAAAGGTGCATTTGTGTGTGTGTGTGTGTGTGTTTCATGTGGAGTCAAACTGTCACTGGGTCTCAACAAATAGATGGCAGCTGACACACACTCACACGCACAAACACATGCACACACACACACACACACACACAGTGCAGTGGGGTGGTTCTTATTGGGGGGCTCGACAGGGGAGGAGGAACCATTGTCAACTAAACAGAGAGAGAGAGAAATGTTGAGAGACAGATAGAGAGAGAGAGAGACAGAGAGAGAGAGAGAACGAGAGGTGACCAGCTGAAGAATGAATGACACGGTCCAGTGTTCCGACCTACAGCACGGCCTTCTGGGATATTAACAGTCAACTGGAACCTACAACTTCAGGAGCGTAGCATACTAGCATACAACCAGTGTGTGTGTGTGTGTGTCAGCGTGTGATGCGTGTGTGTGTGAGGCATGGGGCTAGCCAGGGGCTTCGGGAGATCTCTGAGACAGTTCTCTGGATTCTTCCTGCGTGTTCCGAAGCTGGTGCGACGCTCTGGCCGCCTGGAAATCAGCCTGCTGTTGAGGAAGTCTGGTGAGCCCACGTCTGTGTGTGTGTGTCTGTGTGTATGTGTGTCTGCGCCTATGTGTGTGGGCCTGTGTGTGTGTGTGTGTGTGTGAGTGTTGGATGAGCTATGCTGGCCCTCTGTCCTTTGACCCAGCTGTCAAACCGCAAAACATCGTCGTCTGCAGATTCCAACTCACACACCTTGTCGAGATTGTTGTCGTATTTCCTCGCGAGAAGAAATAGTATTGTAGAATATTATTGTGTTGTAGAAGTTATCATTGTGTTATATAGTTACTGTACAGCAAGGGCTCCACGGGAATGGATTTATATATATATATATATATATAATATGATATGTCATCAGAGACGAAGGAAGTTGAAATACTGGCTTGTCTGACAACAACGCTACAGCCAGTATGTTGTCCTTTGAAACGTCCGTCCCCGGGGCCAGACTGTCTGTCTTCATTTTGGTCTGTGTGATCCACTGTTGGCGCTCGGCTCATCTTGCGACAGCGCTCAGTGCGCTCAGCGTCCTCAACCTGGCGACACACGTGAGCTTCAACTCTGCGGGGGGAGGAGGGGGCGGGCAACTCTCTTCTACATTGTGAATATGGACTTCAGTGCCCATTTTAAACACTCTGTCATTGTCACATATAGCACATTTAATAAGTATAGTTCTTTGTTGACAGTTACGAATATCGACAGCAGACTTCAAGTCAATCTTATTGATTTGACCTTTTCGCAGATACAGTCTGAGCAAATATTCTGCACGAATGACACAGAAACAGAGTGTGTGAATTGTGAATGAGTCCAGACAACAACAAGACGCCACACGGCTCCGAGAAGGAGTTAAGGAGAGTTAAGGAGGAAGGACGGACGTCCGGTGTTGGCACCGTGTGCCTAGAGAGCGATGAAGACGGCCGGAGTGAATTATTTAGTGCGGGAGTAGTGTGTTGTGTTGCGTGTGTTACCCTAGCGGTGAGCCTGTGGCTGTTTACAGGGAGGGAGAAACCGTAAGCTAGGATTGCACCAAGCGTAAGCTAACTCCCGAGTCGAAGCAGGAACCCACATTGGGCGGTGGAGGAGAAATATCTCAACAGACATGTTGGCTCTCTCTCTTTTTACCACACGTGCGCACACACACACACACACACACACACACACACACACACACACACACTCTAGATGCTGAGTGGGCGTCTCGGCATGAATGTGTGAAGAGGTTCATGTGAGTCTAATTAGAGGCTTTTTACCACTTCAGTGTTATTTGCTTTAGAAAGTGGCACTTTAGCTGTAAAATGTGTGTGTGTGCGTGCGTGCGTGTGTGTGCGTGCGTGTGTGTGTGTTGTGTGTCTGGTGTGTGTGTCTGTGGTGTGTGGGTGAGTATGTGAGTATTTCCAAGGTTGAATGTGTTGCAACGATGTAAAGTTGCAACACACTTCGTATATAGTTCTTACTTGACGAAAACAAACCAGAATATCGATAGCAGCAGAAGTAAACAAGTCAGACATATACAAGACAGTGAACGTTACGCGGTTATTAAGCATCCGTTGTTTATGTGCCGACATGGTCCATAGCGGCAGGTTCAGTATGCAGATGTGGGCGCTAGTTTCTGCACAAAGTGCCAGAATAGTTTATTCCGTTTAATCAGAATGCTAGCGGGCATGGAGCAGAAGCTAAGCTAGGCTAAGGAACTGCTGTGTCATTTATCGGGGAATTATCTAAAGAGTGAAATGATTGAGCCAATTACTTTCTTCGTCTTCAGTTCTGGCTCTAAATGATGTTGCGTACGGGTGATTTAAAGAACTGGGCTCGCCCGCTCGTGAATGCACTTATGAAATTGCTAATTATTGAGCGAAAATAATAAATCATCTGTTGAAACAGGTGGTTTGGTCAAATTAATGTGCAATGATTTTTGTCAACTGTCATAACAATCAACCTCAGCAAAAACGTTGCGCCAGGAATGCAACGGGAAAATGTGTATTGCTAGCAAGTTCGGGGTTGTACAAAGACAAGCTGAAAGAAATCACACACATACGCAAGCTAAGCATTTGATGCATTTTTAGCTTGTTAGACAGTCACGCTATTTGACTGACTGTTGGTCTAATAAATACAAAAAATCACACACACACACACACACATTCTCTCTCTTGCGCTCTCTCTCTCTTTCTCCCTCACGCTTCTCTCTCTCTCTCTCTCTCTCTCTCTCTTACACACATGCATTTATGTGAGAGTTTCTGATGTCAAGACTCCATATGCAATCTGTCTCGCCTACTTAGTAAGGCGAGTAGTGAGACTAATTACCCTTGTAATGCAAGAGAATACTGTGCGTGTGTGTGTGTGTGTGTGTGCGTGTGCGTGTGCGTGTGCGTGTGCACGTTTTGTGGAAATCTGATATGTTCAGCGGCACACACTTTTTTAAAAA
>OMKP01023838.1:0-14409 GCA_900302375.1 Bathygadus melanobranchus
CGAGGGCAACACACACACACACACACACACACACACACACACACACACACACACACACACACACACACACACACACACACACACACACACACACATTTCTACTGCAGTGTTCAAAGCAAGAGTTGCTGTGCTGTGTCTTCCAGTTTGTACCGGTTCAAACACCCGTCGGAAGGGGAGTTGTGTGCTCTGGCTGGAAAGCTAATTCCAAAGCCCAGCAAGAGAGACAGGTGAGACCCGGGGGGAGGGGGGGAGATCCAACATCCATGTGTTGTTGCAGCTGTAGAACTTTCTGCTAGTGTAGTAGTAGAACGCACATGTGCTTACTGGATTATCTACATTTAGGCCATTTGGCAGACACTTTTATCCAAAGTGACTTACAATAAGTACATTTGGCGAAAGAGGGAAACAACTATATCACTGATGGTACAGTACAATTAAAATAGAACACGTTTCAAGCACTCCTGATTGCCAGGTCAATAGAACAAGTTACAACATTTTTTTGGCTTCCTCCATGAAAAACTCCAACAACTCAAACTGAAACTAACTTTTGTCCACTTTAGGAGACCGAATGGGGAAAATAAACCCCTCACGGTGCCCAAAGACATCGACCTTCACCTGGAGAAAACTCCGGTCAATGCCCTTGACGCACTGGGTAAAAGCAAACAATCCTACCCTGCTCGAATGTGACATTCAAACCAGATCAGAGCCCTTTTAGTTTGACTCACCTCAGCCATTCCCCTGTTTGAACCAATTGTTTCTAGTGTTGCGCTTCTTCCTGGAGTACCAGTGGTTGGTAGACTTTGCCGTCTATGCGGCCGGTGTTTTCTTGTTCACCGAGTGCTATGGCAGTGTGGTGGATGTCAGCAAAGAGGTTAACATCGGAGCCATCTGGTGTGTCCTGACTGTTTTGTTTGGTCTGTATCCTTTAAACCTGCGGTCCTTGTCCATTTTGTGGGGATCTGGTGCTTCTTTACTGCAATCCTTAGCATTTGTTTTAAATATAAAGCAACTTTGCTTCTTATGTGTGTAACATGTTAACAGATGTTCTAAGTAATATATTGCGTAACATGTTGCTGGAAAGTACCGTCATTATTGTATGACACTACTCCAGGACTAGTTAGACCTTAACCACCAGTCCTCAGGAGGACGCTGCACACTCTGATGAGCCACTACTTCCGCTCGGACGAGGGTGGCGAGCGCTCGGTGTGCCTGGCGTTCGGCTTCCTCTCCCTGCTGGTGGCCATGCTGGTGCTGGTGGTCAGAGAGGACTACCTGGAGTTTGGCCTGGACTCGGGCTTCACCAGTGCCTTCGACAACCTGGAAGTGTTTGCCAGACAGCAGGGCTATGCAGAGTGGTCGTAAGTACATCTGAAGGTTTTGTCAAAAAAATGATCTACATTACATTTATATTTAGGGCAGACACTTTTGTCCAAAGCGACTTACAATAAGTTCATTTGTCGAAAGAGCGTTAAACAACAATATATCGCTGATGGTACAGTACGATTTGAATAGAACAACCTCCAGGCACTAATTGTTAGGTTAATAGAACACGTTTCAAGCACTAATAATTGCTAGGCTAACCCCTTGCTAGTAAACAAACATGTGTAGCATTTGCGCTAGCAATGCTTTCATAATCAATTGATTGAATTTCTGCTGATTATTTACATTTCCCAAAGACATCCTAAGAAACCGTTTAAATGAAGGAAATGAATATACCGTGACGATGCCTAATGCTCTTTGACTTTATTTGTACTCTCATCAGAATCCCTATAACCAAGCTCTCAGTGAAGCTTGGCTTGGCTGCTATCTGTGCCTTCATTGGTGCTCTCTTGGCCTTCCCTGGACTCCGATTGGCTCAGACTCATCTAGACGCTGTACAGATGAACTCGGACCGCCCCCTGATCCAGTAAGAGTACAGCTGTTTACAGTTACACTTACAACTACAGAAACACAACCGGTGATCTCACAACTCAGCAACACAACAATAACTTAACTTGGTGTTGTGAGAGTATCACTTGGGTCAACATTTCCTAACCCAGATAAGAAATGTCAAAGTCTTGACTGAAAAAGGGTCAGTGGGAAGTCTCAATAGCAAGATGCTTTGTGTCTGCATTTTCGCATGACATTACTGTTGAAACACAGCATTGTGTTACCTGTACTATTGTGGGAAACTGGTTGTGTCCTACCTAACATCCTCAGTACTTCCTATAGGTGTTTACTGCATATAGGCTTCCTGTCGCCAGTGATCATAGTTCTTCTGTGGATCAAACCCATCGCCAGAGACTTCCTGGCCAACGCACCAATGGGGAAGACCTCTGTCACACTGTAAGTTAGCACCCATACAGGATCCATTGTTAAACCTCTGGTGTTGAGTATTTCGTATATCATTCAATAGCATTGTTAGCGTCCGTATACTGTACTACAATATGTACGATAGAGACCTTTCTGTACAGCTTGAAGTGATCCTGTTCCCTGTCATCTCTCTCTCAGTGTGTCCAGTGAGGCGTTCGACAGCGTGCGTCTGTGGATCATAGTGTCTCTGTGTGTACTGAGGCTGGCGCTGACTCGTTACCACCTGCAGGCCTACCTCCACCTGGCCCAGAAGTGGGTGGAGCAGATGAAGAAGGAGGCGGGCCGTATCGCCACCATCGACATCCAGAGAAAGGTCAGGAAAAAGTCATTATTTTAACTAAATATTTGTCTTGGTGGGGAATGGACAGAAATTGAATTGGCATGAAATTTAAAAAGATAACCTCTTACTCAGGTTACGCAGAATGCTAGCTGATGCCATGACCAGCAGACCAACTTTGTACGATGTCTTGGCTGAACATTTTATTGGACAAGTGAAAGATGAACACAAAACATGTATTTGATCTCAGGTGACCCGTGTGTCCTGCTACCTGACTGTGGTCACTCTGCAGTACCTCATCCCCATCCTGATCATACTCTTCTCTACACTGGCCTTCAAAGCACTGGGTAAGACCCCGCTAAACCCTCCAACCCCTCACACCTAGGACTAGACTACTTGCATAATGTCGTGTGAATATTGAATTTTCAATAAGTCTTTATTTGTATAGCACTTTTTTTAAACAAACTTTATGAAGTGCTTTCTCTGAAAACCGTTGAGATAAATATGGCAGGTTTTAAATATTATATATATACACAAGCTGCTATGAAAGCGAAGGGGAAAGCTACAGACCAGAAGTAAATGACTGAAGAATGTACAATGGATATACATCAGACTACGTATAGTGCATGGTCTCAAGTGAAGAGTAGACCTCCAACCCTATCCTTCCTTTAGAAATATAAACATGTCTGCACTCAAGATAAATGACCTGGTATCAGCTGACCTGTCCCAAGAAAGCTCCCATGTAACCTGACACACCACCACACCATTCTCTCAACCCTCACACACAACCCAGGCGAGTTCTCCTGGGGCCTGCATCCGGACGACACCCCCGGGGTTACCCCCGCCCTCATCCTGCCCACGGCGGCCCCCGTCCTGCCCGGCGGTCCGGACGAGGACGAGGAGGGCGTGGAGGACATGGAGGAGGACATCCAGGCCACGGTGGCCAGGCTGTCGGAGGTCTTCTCGGCGCTGCGCACAGTGCTCACCCCCCTCTTCTTCCGGGGGTTCTTCGCCTTCCTCACCTGGTGGGTGGCCGCCTGCCAGGTGATCAGCACCCTGTTCGGCGTCTACTTCCACCAGTACCTCATGGCGAACTGAGGGGCGGCGCCGGACCCTGACTCCTGAAGGACTCGCCGCTGAAACGGCCAGCAGCCTGTGGTCCAGCTGCATGGTATTCGGTGAAGGGGGGGTGGGATTTCTGATTTTTAGAAACACAGGGAATTCAGTGCAGCACTGCGTGTGGTTGAAACGAGTGATTAGCCATTGCAAGTTGTTTCAAAATTGTAATCTGACTAAAATTGTCATTGTGGCATGGTGACTTCACAAGTGGGCGTGTCTACCCAGATGTATGATGACTAGATCAATCCACCAGCCTACCCAGTGGACTGTCCATCAAACATCTGGGTGGACACTCCCACTTGTATTTGTATTGCAACACACTCCTTCTGAACAGATGTCACTAGAGGATGGTCACATGACAATTTAGAAACTGCTTATAATGGCTAATCACACTCAGACCTGGTGGTGAAATAGGGGCCCTTTAACCTCCCTATTGGTATTTTCTTGACCCACAGGCTTTTGGTTTTCCTTTAACCTCTGGGTTTGTTAACAAGGATTAACTGTAGAAAAGTGGGCGTTTCCACCACTATGGAACGGCTTGTAAGATATCTATGCCGTTGTTAGCCAACTGCTAACAGTTAGATGCTGCATATAGATTTAGTGGGTGGCAAAGTCGGACATCCTGCTTTGGAGCCTTTGTACATTTTAAAGTCTATTTTTGAGGGATTTCCGATCCCAATGTGAGACCGATTTCACGAGTGCTCAAATGCTTTTCGTTTATGTTGTCGCTGTACCGCACTGATCATGAAACAGCCGTCAGATTCAGTCACAGCCTGTACTTGTCAAACACAAAAGACCCCAGGATCCGTCCAATCCAAACACACGGGCTGTGGCTGTCTCATTAATTCAAGTTAATCGTTCCTTTTTAGTTGCCCTAAAAACAAAAGTATTAAGAAGCAAATAGGCGTCTTCAGTGCAGGAGTTCACTCTTTGAGTTCTTAAGTGCCTGGGATCTCAGGGATTCTGAATGATGATGTTTTAATGTTGTTTTGGAATGAAAGGACAGTGTTTTTGTTACCTTAAACCTTTTCCCTCAGCTCATTTGGTGCATTGTCTTGCTACTTACATTTATAACGGCACATCTTTTACATTTAAATTTGTATCGCAACACACTCCTTCTGAACAGAAACACGTCTTATCGGTCTGAAATTCATTTAAAAGTTGAGGAAATTGTGTATTTATTTATTTATGTTGCCGCAAATAACCTTTAGTTATTTCCAAATGTTACAGGACATTTCACTGTACATTTGTGCGTTCTGTTCGTTTCATTTTAGTGTGATTTGTCTCTGGACTGAGACGGAATGTTTCTTCAATCATGTTAAACTGTGAAGGTAAAATAAACACTTTAACATAAATAACTTTGTTTAATGCATGGTGTGTGGTGTGTGCCATCGGCCGTAACCAGGACGTTTGTATGATTTCATTTTTTATTTTTCTGGCTTAAATAAAGCATTTAGTATTTTTCCCATCTCATGTCTGATGTCTAATATTCTGTCTCCTGGGTTCCTCTTTGACTTGTGTCTGCTGTCGGAGAGCGTGGGAATCCCTGAACGCTGATTCAAGAGGCTTTCTTCTCTCATCACTCTTCGTCGGACAATAGACACATGCATGACAACGGTGTCTCGCCGTCGCACTGGGTGCTGATCTCAGACCAGGCGCCTTTGTTCCCCCCACTCTGATAATGGCTCTGAACTCATTGCCCCTCTGAGATGTTTGGGGACCGGGGCCAAGTTTGGTGGTATGGTATGTTATGGTAGAGATGGATTGTACTTTCTGTCTCACCACCACCACCCCTAAAAAAAAAAGTGCTTTGTCACAAATTAATGTTGAGTTATTAAATCACTGATTTTATAACCAGCTAACCTCTGATTGCCAATAAGCAGTTTAAAATGAGAGTGTGAGAGGGTGACGAGGCTTTAATTTACAATAAAGCTTTGAATTCAACAGCAGCTATTAAAAATTACAGAACAAACCTTCATTAAGAAACAAGAATCAGACTGCAATCATTTCTCCCAAGATTTGCAAGCCTGAGCATGGTATCAGAGTCAGGTTATATGTGTATGGGCGGGTCAGTTGGCAGGTAAGATGAACTTCTAAACAAGACAGGGTGGGACAGAGCTGGCATGCTGTATTACTGATATTATTTGACTTCCAGGGCCAGACATAAGCCAAGACAACATTAGGAGATTACTTGGACGCTTGGAGAATATATCACCACAGCTAATTAGGAGTTAGGACATTTTATGTGTTACTAATTAACAGTAAAAGTCAGGTCTTTAAAGGTCTAGCAAAAATCTACACATAAAAAAACGAAAATCCTGACAGGATTGCATGCATGGGTTTGTGGTTTTGTTATAGATTGAAAAGGTTTATGTGACATTTGTCATTGATTTACAAAGTATAATGAATATAAAATGCCTAAAGGTAGAAAAAGACCCTTTTCTTTATGTTAAAGCCTTCCTGTAAATCAATAGTAGACACCCACACTGCCTCCAGTGATTATACAACATGGGGCTTTGTGCAGTGTAGAAGCGATGTCTGAATGTATTTTTATGGTCCTGTGCAGTTCCAGCAGCTCTCCTGGTTCTGGTAGACTGTCAGGCCTAATGAAGTGGAGGGAGACAGTGTTGACTCGTCTATTAAATCACATGAATCATGTGTATCCACAGAGGCCTGAGGCCAGCCCAGACTGTTCTGTGGTCTGCAGCCAGCCAGACAACCATACCACCATGCAGTCGCTATGGGGACCAGAGAGAGAGAGAGGGGGAGAGAGAGAGAGAGTGTGTGTATGTGTGTGTCGACCCCAGACAGGGCCTACTAGACTGGCCCTCTGGTCCCGGGGGACCAGACCAGACGTGACCCCTGTGGGACTTTCTCCACATTTAGGGCGGTGACACGTCCCAGGCAGAGGCTGGCTGAGGGGGCCCCTGGCTGGGCTCAGCGCTGCAGTGTGGGAGTCCTGATCCCACTTCCACAACGTACTCATGTTGGATCTCAACCCTAAAACATTTTAAACATGTTCAGTCCCATTTTCTGCCAGTGAGACACCCAACTGTGATGAAATTCCCCATTTAGTTATATGTATGAAAGTGGAATATGATTATGTGAAATTAGTCCTTTTGTAAGTTTTATCAGTATTATCATGTTTGTTTCTTCCTGTTTTGTGTACGACAGCTGCACATTGGCCAGACATGATAATGAGTGTGTTCAAAAGAAGAACGCTATCCAAACAGTAGGAAGCATTTAAGCCGTCTTAAGATTGATGGATAAAAAAGACCGCTGAATCACAAATGTCAATCAAAACAAGTGTACGAATCAAACAGCGTTTATTTTAAAGAAGGCACAGCATAATTATTCTTGAAAATCCTTTTTAAGGATTACACCCTTCTTAGGATCAAGTCTGAATTGTCGAAGTTTCAGAATTAAACAACAGAGTTAAACATGCAGAAATATAGCCATACAACCAAACAATATGTTCTTCTTAATCGTGTTCAACTGTATTTTTCCTGGGTCCTTCTGTCAAGGCAGAACTGCACACACGGTCGCGATTTTTTCTGTTCCCATTTTCTCATTTCAGCAAGCATAACATAAACTAGGACGACCCCTTGTGGACAACGCACGTAGGTTCAATTTGAATAAAATAGTCATAATTAAAAGGCTCTCCTGGTAAAATAATCATTAAAAAAAGCCTCACATAGTTAATTACAAATTAAATCGTAATCATCATTTTCAGATCAGTTCATTATAAAACCAAAATAAAGTCACACACCTCTAGCATAGCATAAAATGAGATATAAGACAATTAAAGCTGTAACTAGTTAAAAAATAATAATTAGAATAACATAGAATTAAGGAGCGCTGCAAAATCAGTAAAAGGGGCAAACATTTGTATATGAAATACATGAATTGTATCAAATTTAACACAACATATACAAATCAATATACATGTGACCAGATATGTACTGTATATATCGTCAATGCTTTGGTTGAAGTACACAAACCTCTTGGGGATAACTCATCAATAAATGAACGTTTTTAGTCTGATTTATAAAATAAGTAGGGGTACACTTCATAAAGGCACTTTTATCCTCCAAAAAGATCAATGTCCACGTCATCTACCATCATTGTTTGTTTGTCAAATGAACAGAAGTTCCTTCCTTATATATAGATCATCGTCATCATCATCATTGCATCAGACTATATATAGATGAGAACAATCTCTCAGTTGTTTTCACCTATTGTATGAAATCATTGTTTGAATTGACACCGCAGCATACACATCATCCAAAACATCCACAGGGGTGGGGGTTTACTGTTACACATTTTGTGCAAGCAATAGAAGTTGTATATTGAAAATCAAAAGAAACAGAATTTTGACTCATAAAACTTGAAGCCAAACCAAACAAAAACACTTGCTTCCATGCATCACCATAGGATTAATCAGAGATGCACTGAACGTGATTTATGAACCAGCAGAGACCTGCTCTACAGGACACACACACACACACTCTCAAACATGGGATCTATAATCCCTGTGTGTGTGTGAGTGTGTGTGTGTGTGTGTGTGTGTGTGTGTATGTGTGTGTGTGCATGTGTATGTGTGTGTGTGTGTGTGTGTGTGTGTGTGTGTGTGCGCACGTGTGTGTGCCAGCATGCGCGCGAATGTGTGTGTGCATGCATGTGTGTGTGTGTGTGTGTGTGTGTGAGTGTATGTGTGTATGTGTGTGTGTGGTTCAGACCTGGGCTGAATGCGACGGTGGCTAGTTCTATGGCCGCTATCTTGGCCACCCATCTGTGGTCACTAATTGCCTGGGAAGCTGCCTTTCTCTCTCCTCATCTCCCAGTTGCCGGCCCGCTGGTAGGTATCCACCTCGGGGAAATTCCTTTCCATCGCTGGCTGCGTAGGCCTCCGGGGGGCTGTGGCAGGCAGAGCCGCTCACCGGAGAAGGCTGCCCGAAGTGGTGCTGCAGGGCAGGGGAGGTGGGGGAGGAGGAGCTGTGTTCCGGAGAGGCGCGCTCCGACTTAATGCTGAGGTTGAGGGAGAGTTGGGTCGGGGAGGTCGGGCTGGAGGTCTGCGAGGGGAAATAACACCCTCCGTCCGGGATTCTGGAAACAGCACGAATAAAACGGACGGTTGATTTAAGACAGAAATGTCAACTGCTGATCTGGTATCTCATAGCAATAGAAGTTGAACTTGATCATTCGTAAAAGATCTATAAAAGATGTTTGATTACTGCTATATGCAATCCGATTCCGATTTCATCAACCTGATATCTATCGCCCCCTACAGGTATCTTAGTAAATATATGCCAAAGCATCTCATATTACTGCGAGTGCATTCTAAGCACCAGGGTGCACCAAACCCACAGAGGGACACAGAGGAGTCACAAGGGGCATGTGGATGCATATTATTTCTGTATGTTGTCCACATGTCTTCTATATATGTTTTCCCGATGGTATCAAAGCTCTTACCCAGGGCTGATGGGAAGCCCGTTAGGCTCCCGCAGGGGCTGCTGCATGCTCTGCCAGGTGTGCATAGTCCCTCGCTGCAGACTCACGGGGTGGGAGAAGCCGACGGGGCCGTACTCTTGGGGCACACAAGGTACAGGTAAAGGTCATAGGTCGCCACAAGCGTTTCTACATCTCTGACACAAGCAGCAGTGTCCTGAGACCACATCAGTGCAAAACACGTGAGGAAGGTTATTGGGGAATACTGTATGAAGGGGGTGGTGATGGGGCCGAGGTGATGCTAAACGGGACAACCTGAAGTGGTTTATTCCACTCATACCACAGTTACCAACAGTGATTACAACAATCTATAACGTTATTGGCTTTTTATCGACTTAATCAGCTGAAATGACTGGCAACCGGAAGGTTGCTGGTTCGATCCCTGGCTCCACCTAGCTAATTGTCGAGGTGTCCCTGAGCAAGACACTCAACCCCAACTGCTCCCGTCGAGCTGGTTGTCACCTTGCATGGTTGACACCGCCGTCGGTGTATGAATGGGTGAATGTGAGGCAAATGTAAAGTGCTTTAGATGAAAGCGCTATATAAATAACCCATTTACCATTTGGTGCTTTGAGCATATTGATCTTGCGTTTTCAAGGAAACATCTGTTTGCCAGTTCTATTCGACCATTGTGGGTAATGTTGGATTTGTAGCGCATCGATTCATTAAAAGGCATAGGTGTCCCATTATTAAAACATAATGCACACCCTCGGAACATTACTGACCAATCAGAATCAAGTATTCAGCTATGCTGCGGTATAAAATGCTGTAAAATCCCAATTGATCACGAATGAGGTCTGAATCTACGACTCTCAACCACGTATGTAACCTAAGCGTTGACATACCAGCTGACATGACGGGCGCTCCAGGAGAAGGGAGGCCGTACGCTCCCAAGCTGTGGCCCAGCAGCCCTGACTTGCCCATGGACACCGTGGAGTTGCCAGCATGCAAGCCTTGGTACAGAAAGCCTCTCTGAGGAGGAGGAGGAGGAGGAAGAGTCGGAGGGTAAGAAGAAGAAGAAGAAGAAGAAGAAGAAGAAGGAGGAGGATGAACTCAGTGAGTGAGGGGGCCTTATGGAAGTGACATTATATATTATACATTATAGTATATCATATTATATACTACATGGTATGTATGTATTTTGTGAGTAAGCTTTAACCATAAGCACTATCCTGGACCCGGATAGTGTAGTGGCGTGTGTGTTTCATAGCTAAAAAGGTACCGGGTTCGATCCCCCCAGTGTCTGCAGCCTACTTCTAGGCATCCTTGAGTAAGACGCCCCAATCCCTACCTATGCTCTTTAATGACGTATGAAATGAAGTATCTGAATTAACTCAATTCACTTTGTATTTGTATCGGCTAAATAACTACACGTGTCTTTGGTGCTTGTCTTTATCTGGCATGTTTGCCCTTCCTTTCTTTTTTTTTTGTTGCCGTGCCAGAAAAAGCATCGAGGGTCTCACCGCCGAGCTGAGGTTTGTGCGTGCGACGCCCATGTTCCCCAAGCCGCCGTCACCACGAGCGCTCTCGCCCAGCTGCATAGGGGGCGGCGGGGTCTTGGCCTCCCGAGGCCTGGCCTGCAGGTTACCATGGGAGAACACATGGGAGTAGCCGATACCTGCAGAGGAGAGAGAGCAGGAGGCAGGAAGTGAGACACAAGACTGTGGTTACGGGGACGTTGGCTTCCGTTCTCTTTCTGCACACAGACACACACACACACACACACCACACTCCCGTCTCTCCCTCCATCTGCAGCAAAACACCACTTCTCCTTTTGGGCTGACTGTGGGATCGGTATCTCATCTCTGCTGGACATCTGGTGTTTCATTATTATCATTATATTGTTGTCACATTTCACGGGATAGATGATACGATGATCTGTGACGAACACATCCGGGATTGAACGCGCAGAAAGTACAAAGGAAAAAAACCGATCATAAAGAAGTGATACAGTGGACTATTTAAATGAATAATCTAAATTTAAGTAAATTATTTCTTATGTTTGGTTTCCAAGAGTGGAATGACCTCATCGGCAGGCCACACCACACGTCTACTAATAGCTTCACAGAGTGAGGGGAGGCACAGTGGCAGGTGCAAAAAAACCACAGAACTGATTGCTGAGTATTTTTCACAAAACCCCAAGCCCGACTAACACACACACACACACATGCGCACACACTCACACGCACACACACACACACTCACACGCACACACACAGACACACACACATAGTTCCTGTGAGTTAACAGCTTGCTTGTCGCGTACATGCAGAATATCTGTTTCTCTATTTCTTAATTCATTTACATTTCAAATGCACAAATTCTAAATCCTGCATAATTGAAATAGGTTTATTTGGAAACCAACATTTACTGCACCCGCAGTATTGTATAGAAATACAAACACACCGTGACACGAATTGAGAGCTTTACACTCTTGCATATATATTTCATATATTATATATTAAAAAAAATGTTTTAATGTGGTTGTTGGTCACCTCTCCTGGTTCTCACCTGGGTGAGGGGCCATGAAGGCGGTGTGTGCGTGTGGACCAGCAGGGCTGGCAGAGGAGGGTCTGGAGCCCAGCGGTTTAAAGTCTGGAGGTCTGTGAGACAGACTCATGCTGGAGGAGGTGGAGAAACCGTTCTCGCAACCGGTGGACACCAGGAACTGTGTCTCTTGGGTGAGCAGGGAGGGTGCCTGCAAACACACAACAAACAAATAAGCAAACACAGATTTTCCTTCAATACACTAGCTCCTCTGATTGAGGTGAACGCAGCCGATATAGATTCATACGTATCTAGATTTAAAAGCTTCTTCCTATTTATACGTATGGCTCTTATTGAGTACGTGTGTGTGTGCATGCGCATGTGTGTGTGTGTGTGTGTGGGTGTGGCTATACCGTGCTCTGCGTGCGTGCATGTGTTTTGGTGTCTTTTTCGGGTGTGTGTGTTATTTTGCAGAAGTGCCTTTTGACTCACAAAGTAGCGTTGGCGTGATACAGAGAGGTCCATGCCTTCACTCAGAGGGTACTTGTCCAGCGCGGGGGCCGCTGCCTGCACGCTCTCCTCGCTGTCCATCTCGGCACCCTCCAGTCCCAGGCCTTTCCTACGAAGCGTCTGTTGGACGGCATCAGAACAACGTCGCTATAGACGCAGGATAGTCCCGTGCAGCGGTTCTCAAACCGTGCAGTTATTTGACTATTGACCGTCTAAACCCGCACTTAAAGTTTGTTGATAATACTCATCCACCCGTCACCATGGAATTTGCAGTCAACAAATCACATGGCACGTCACTCATCAAATGATTGAACCAACCACTGACTGAACCACTGACACCCACTTTCAGAATTTAATGTTAATTTGGCAAATTCTGTGGGTATTCCGGTTTATTTATATAGGTACGAGTGGGCCCCAGAGGCTGAGGTCAAGCACTACTGGGCCCTGGCCTAGTCGTGCTTGTTCCACTCCCAGCTGAAAGGTTCCACATTCCATGGCCATGTCTGTTATAGGCGTCCATGTGCAAGAAGCCTGACCCTGTCCTCTACACCAGCCCACCCATTACATGTGTCTCAATTCACCACAAGTCGGTTTCGATAGAAGTGTCATGCTGAACGCAAACCGTACGTTATTTAGCACAAAATCGGAATTCTGTGTAGCTCCACGATTGCATTGAAGGCATTAGGGTTAGGGGGTCAACCCGTGCTAAGATTGGTTTGCGCGGTATACGGTGTAAGATGCTTTGGATGAAAAGCGTCCACCCAATGACCTATACTGTATGTACATAGATGTATTTTTAGGACCGGTACCTCCAGGATGTCCGTGTTGGTCCTGCTCTCGTGGGGCTCGCTGTACTCGGTGTATTTGAGCAGCACCTTGTCCATGTCGGTGCTGGCGTACTGGAAGAGGCGGTTGGTGCTGTTGAAGATGATGAGGGCGATCTCACAGTCGCACAGCACGCTCAGCTCGTAGGCCTTCTTCATCAGGCCAAACTTACGCTTGGTGAAGGTCACCTACCGAGCAGAACAAGGCATAGGTCTTTACTCAGCGAAGACACAGGTCATAATGAACTGTAAAATGTGTTGTTTTATGTGTGTGGGTATATGCTGTGGCTGTATGTATATATGTATATATATATATATTTACTTTTTACTTTTTTTGTATTTGAATTTTTTACACTACCTACCAACTATGAAAATGACAAAACTCAATAAAAATATTTGTCAAACTGTTAACTATGACATTTATCTTTAAGTTTGTTCACTATTCGCTATAGCAATACGATGTACGATGCTGCGATATTCATGTCTGAGACACATCCCCCAGTGCTATAAACAGAAGTATGAATAATATATATATATAGATAGATAGACTTGAACATAAAAGGCTTATCAACGTGATGCAATGAGGAAAAAAAGTGACACTTGCACTACGACGAGCCCCATTAAATCCAATGTAGTAAAATATTCCTGAATTCGACTGAACATGAGACAATCCTTACGTTAATCAGTTAATCAGGTTATTAATAAGCCCCGTCATGGATGTCTCTAGGTATATCCATGTAAAACATCGTACTAAATGAATCGTGGACTCAAATGTAATGTGTACGTGTTCTGTGTCTACCTGTCTATTTCTCTGGTCCAGGATGCGTGAAATCTGAATTTTCTTTCTCCCCATCGTGTCCAGTGACTGTGAGAAGAGGTACAGCGATATTAGTGGAAGTTGACAAGACATTCTTTTTGCTATGCAAATTCACTACTGCACTGAACGCTCTCTGTGATACGAGAACTCAAAATATGACACCATTTAGGTTCAAGTAAACATGTATTTGTAATATGAGTTACTTGTTTTATCATTTCAGTTACAATGTTTAATGAGTTTAACTGTGTTTACACACAACTTTACTTCATTAATATAAAGGCAATATCAACATGCAATTATGCAGACTGTAAGATTGTATTATTGTCCAAACTTTTTGACAAAAAAATCATAAAAATAAAAAGTTAAAAAAAGGACATTCTTTATTTGCTCACTTAAGTCCCGGCCACTCTCTCTGGGCTGGGGTTTATTTATACCCCCATGAAGCAGCGCGGTCTAAAGTTAGTTTGGCCCCTGCCTGGACAGCAGTCCTCACAGCCTAACGGCATCACCCCACT
>OMKP01023841.1:5802-18963 GCA_900302375.1 Bathygadus melanobranchus
TTGAGTCAAGATGTTTAATCGACCTTATATTGTATGCAAAGTCTGAACTCCTTGTCATTTTACTATTGCCAGTGTGCTGGACCTTAAACATGCCATCCAGGTCAAATATAAGATTGCAATACAACATCAAGTCCTGGTTGTCAATGGAGGGGAGTGCATGGCTGCAGAGCGCCGGGTCTGCAGTTACAGTGCTGGCACTGTAAGTTGTCCATTCTGTCCTTGCTGCTATTCTCCTTTGAATGTCACACGTTTTGTGGTGAAGCTGGTTGTAGCCTTTGTCTCTATTTAGAGCAAAGGTATATTTGAAAAGTCTTAAGTAAAAGTAGCATCTTCTAAAAAATCCTAAATTTGAATGAATTGTCTTTTAATGCTTAGGACACAAACCCCATATTCCTGTTCAACAAAGAGATGATCTTGTGTGATCGGGCCCCAACGATCCCCAAGACCACCTTCTCAATTGAGAATGAGATGGAGCTCAAGGTGGAAGAGTCTCTTATGATGCCAGCTGTCTTTCACACCGTTGCCTCGCGAACACAACTTGCCGTGGTAACGACAAACACTTAGATTAATCGTCTTAAAATCGTCTCACGATTTTAAGCTCTGAATATAATGTATAATTCTGCTTTGCTTCCCCAGGAAATGTTTGAAGTTGCCAAGAAACTCTGTTCTTTCTGTGAGCGCTTGGTTCACGACGAACACCTCCAGCACCAGGGCTGGGCTGCTATCATGGCTAACCTCGACGACTGCACCCTGTCTTATCAGAAGCTCCTCTGGAAATATGAAAGCGCGTACACAAATTATCAACAGGACTTTGAGGAAATAAAATCTAAACTCACAAAGTAAGTATCAAGTTGCTTGGGCTGGAGCAATGTGGATGCATTTCAAAGACACGGGTGAATCTGAGTGTAGCGTCATCACCCAGTGAACAACAAACCACTGTAATGTTTTTGTATCCATCAAAAGCGTTCATGTGGATAGAAATGTAATGTTATTTTGGTTTCTGCTTATTAAAATGAATTGCATTATCGACGATTAGATTATATATATACGGTTGTTACGGGTTATTTTACAACAGGGCCTAGGCCTAGATTATTTGTTATGCATTACTCTGAACAGATAACGACTCTCCATGTATTAGTACTTTTGTTTTTGGTTTTTTAATCGCAAGCCAATAATGTACATTGGTGTGCTTGCAGGCTCGGTACTGCGGTCTCTGTCATGGCCAAGATACCTTTGCTGGAATGTCTGACCAGACACAGTTACAGGGAGAGCGTTGAAAAGTCCAGCTCCACGCCAGACAAGGACTCCGATGAGACAGAGGAAGAGAAGTCCACCGACTCTATCCTTCGCGGCCCTCAGAGACCCACCCAGCTACCCGCATCTTTCTCCGCCCCCGGGGCGACCGCAGCCGACTCGCCCGAAGACCAGGGAACCAACGAGATGACAGACAGCGGCGGGCTTAGAGCTGCCCTGCAGGAAGACGACAGCCCAGAGATGGCCATACCTCCCAACTTTAACGTAACACTACTGGACTGGATTAATGTACAGGACAGGCCCAACGACGTGGAGTCGGTCGTGAGGAAGTGTTTTGACTCCATCAACAGGGTATGTCACTCTTTGGTGAATGTGCCTGCAGGTGTTAAACCAGCTGGATTTATTCCCCGACAGGGCAGTATATCAATATTCTATCTATTGTGATATGAGACTAGATATCGTCTTGGATAGTGTTGTCTTTTCCAGGCTTTAAAGACTGCATTAGAGTTAAGTAAACTTACCAGACTATCTGGTCTTTTATGGTCTATTATTTGCATTAAAATTCTTAATAAAATTTGAAAATACTTAATAGTTTTCATTTAATTCACAGAGGAGTATATAAAATAACCACATTGTAAAGCCTATTTTGGAAAGACTATTTATCTATTGAATTACCAGAAAACATGCTATATTGTGATTCTATATCGTTATAGAGATATTAAATGCCCTATATTCAGGGTAGAAGTTTTTGGCCATATCACCCAGCCCTAATTTATTCTGATTTTGTTTTCATAAGAAAACAACATGCGTATTGATATGATATGTCTTGCAGCTTGACCCGCGGATCATCCAGCCCTTCTTGGCAGATTGCAGAGACACCATTGCCAAATTGGATAATCAAAACATGAAAGCCATCAAAGGGCTTGAAGACCGGTTGTACGCGCTGGACCAAATGATTGCGAGCTGCAAGAAGCTGGTCAATGAACAGAAGGAACTTGCTCAGGTAACCGGAACAATGGAGCAGCCCCTTTTCAAAGGTAGAAAAGCAAAGCATGTTGTTCTTCCTGTTCATCTGGTTCTTCACAGTTTGTGAGTAATGTCTGTGCATGTGTGCCTTTTTCATTTCACAGGGATTTTTGGCCAACCAGAAGCGGGCTGAGAACCTGAAGGATACATCTGTTCTGCCGGACTTATGTCTGAGTCACGCCAACCAGCTGATGATCATGCTGACCAACCACAGGAAGCTGCTGGACATCAAGCAAAAATGCACAACTGCCAAACAAGAACTAGCGAACAATCTTCAAGTCCGACTCAAGTAAAGCATCAATTCATTCTTCTTCTTCTTCTTCTTCTTCTTCTGTACCGTTAAAGTGATGGGCAACAGGATCTAAAAATGTAACTAAACAGTAACGTATCACAGAGGTACGTATCTACTACACACCTACCGAATATCTTGTCAGGGAAACGTCAAAAAAATTACATTAATACATGTTAAAGTCGGCTAATAAACTCTACAGGAGTACTGTAGGGGTGTGGTCTCTCTGTATTTCTGTTGTCCATCACTTTAATGATGGTGTTAAGAGTGAGGTACTCTAAACACTGTCAGTAACTCGGAGCACCAGCTATTTGGTCAGAAACATGAACTTTTTAGTTTGCTATACTCATGTGTGCTACGATGTATGCATCAGATGGTGCTGCTACGTGATGCTCCACGCGGACCAGGACGGTGAGAAGCTCCAGGCCTTGTTCAGGCTGCTGGTGGAGCTGCTGGAGCGGGTGAGGGTGGTGGAGGCTCTCAGCACGGTGCCCCAGATGTACTGTCTGGCAGTGGTGGAGGTCGTCCGGAGGAAGATGTTCATACGCCACTACAGAGAGGTACAGTGCTAGCAGACTGCTGCAGTGCGGGGGAAAGAACACGTCAGTCGGGGTCAACGGTGCGAGGGCAGGGCAGCACTGTCTCTGATTTTTAGACCGTCTACACCTGAATTCCCTCTTGCAATTTGGATTACAACCTTAAAATTGGCAGTAATCAAATTCTACCCTATTTATTTTAAGGCGATGAAGCCGATTGTTTTGCGGCCGATGTGCCGTATTTAATAGTGTTGCTATTTCCCACCACAACACAGATGGATGAAATGACAAGAGGATTAAAGGAATGAATACTGACTTTATGAATTCATCGTAGAAAGTCCACAAGGAGCTGGGGAAAAAGCTGTCTCCGCGTATCCTTATTAAATTCTGTTTTGTTTTTATCTGACTGGAAATAATTGAATTCAATTGTCGATAAAACCGTTATGTTCTGCCTCTCTTTTCAGTGGGCATGTGCGCTTGTAAAGGATGGGAAGCAACTTTACGAGGCAGAGAAGTTCAAAAGGGAGACGTTTGGAAAGCTATTTAGTGAGTATGCGTTGACTAATCTTGGTTGATACAATTGTACGAGTCTCGGTGTAGGGTACCCCTAAACGTTATCTCTATTTGTAAATCTTCATTTCTTACTTTCAGGGAAGTCGTTTCTCAGAAATCGTCTGTTTAGAGGACTCGATTCGTGGCCTCCGACATCGTTTTGTGTAAGTCTGAATTTCCAAGTCCGTCATGTCCATCAGCTCTCTGCTGTGATTTATAATGGTTTTAACTGAACCGCCGTTTGGTCTCCCAGACGCGAAAGCCCAGAAGGTTCGACTATGAGCTTCCTGACATCTCGCTGGACGACCTGCGCTACCTTAAGTCATGCTGTCCCACAGAGGTGCAACCCTTCCTCATGTGAGTTAACGGTCTTCAATCACACCAGTGATTACGGACGTAGACGTGGTATCGCACGCTGCGTGGCTTTGTTTAGATCGCTGCACCAGTTTAATTAATGTGTTGGTTTTCCACAGGGTTCCCACGCTTTGCGACTTTGACCCGTTGAATCGACACGTGGAGATGTTGCACCAGCTGGTCCACGCTGCCCAGAGCATGGACGAGATGTCCCGCACCATCACCGACCTGCTGAACGAACAAAGGGTAACGTTAAGATACCCCCTTTTTTCATCTATGTCACTCACGTAGTGGCTGATGGGTAAATTATTAACAGCAGTGTAGATAGGGCTGCTTTGTTCGCTTGCTCCCATTCTTTGAATTCTCAAAGAGCTAACATACAAAATGTTCAAAACATGCCTGCTCGGGAACAGGCTGGTTCGCTTGTCCTCTTGCACTGCTGCATGCAGCTTTCTGGAGAAGCGCTCGTCCAAACCAGTTCACACTCGACGCTGCACTTCCTTGGGTCCGTTCAACTCAATAGCGCGAGCGTGACATAATCAACCGCTAACCGCTAGCTGTTTGGTAGCAGGTTATTTGCGGGAGGCTCGCGTCAGTTTTTCCCCACAGAATCAGATTCTATTTGTGGTGGTAGCTGAAGGGGGCCGGGGGGCAGGGCGGTGTGTTTAAGTGTTGTGGTAAGATAGACATAGATAGACTACGTTATCCTTAGCCTCATTGTGGTAAGAACATAGATAGACTACGTTATCCTTAGCCTCATTGTGGTAAGAACATAGATAGACTACGTTATCCTTAGCCTCATTGTGGTAAGAACATAGATAGACTACGTATTCCTTAGCCTCATTGTGGTAAGAACATAGATAGACTACGTGTTCCTTAGCCTCATTGTGGTAAGAACATAGATAGACTACGTGTTCCTTAGCCGTATTGTGGTAAGAACATAGATAGACTACGTGTTCCTTAGCCGTATTGTGGTAAGAACATAGATAGACTACGTGTTCCTTAGCCGTATTGTGGTAAGAACATAGATAGACTACGTGTTCCTTAGCCGTATTGTGTAGAGTGGGCAAGTAATACCCAAAAATTCAAATTGAATACACGGCCCAAAAGGTGCTTCTTTTTCATTTCCACGACTAGTTTTCACTCATTTACGCATATCGAAAGTCCGTTTTAATCTGTATTTTGTTGTCTCCCTCTTTCGACAAATGTGTTACTTTTTTGTAAGTCGCTTTGGATAAAGCGTCTGCCAAATGCTCTAACTGTAATGTAAATGTAAATGTATTTTATACAGTCCATGTACGTTACACCGGAGCTTGCCTGTTATAATAATAATAATGCATTATGTTTGTATAGTGCTTTTCAAGGTACCCAAAGATGCTTTACACATTCGTTTTTCACTTGCTTTTTTCTTTAGTAGAGCTACCAGGATACACTAAATAGTGCTTTTTCTATGTTCTATCTTTAGTTCACCGTGTCGCATTACTAATTAGGAGCATGAATAGCTGTTGAATATCCAATGTCTTTCTAAATTCAAACAGCTATTGAGACGTGTGATTTTCATTTATTTTCTTGGTAATCTTTGTGTATACACCACCGCTGTTATGGTGCTATACATTTCACTTTCAGTTTTGATGTTGGGAGGTTTGTGGCGTTGGTGAATGAACCTTGTTTATACAGCCTCGACAACAATACATCGCTGCACCAAGGCTGTATGCTATTTTGTGTGAGAAAATAATGAATGAATGTATGGGAAATGCGTCATTCCTGAAAAGTGACATGGCTGATGCTTGAAATGTTGGAGTTTAGCGAAACAAAATGGCAAACGTACAACACTTTGCTGCAATGTAACATCTCCTTCCTCATCTGCTCTTGAATGTACTGTACGGACAAGGAGCTGTACCCAGCATGCCGTTCTGCGGTGTAGCCGTTAATAGGGTTCCCCTCTCAGTACACTACACAGTGCGTACTTCTGGCTTCTGGCTTGACTTCAACTGATAAATATGTCCCATGGATCTCAAAAGCTCACACTCGACACTGCACTTTCTTGGGTACTCAGCAATACACCCGCCAAGTGTGAAGTCGATCTGATGAATGGTTGTCGAGAAAATACACACACACACACACACCTCTCTAATTATAGTTGGATAGCTTCCTCAATTCAAAAATGTATTGAAGATGTTTCATATTTTCTTCTATTTGAATAACCTAATATTTATGTTTTTAATAGTTGTTGTTTTATTATTTCTGTATTAATTTTCCTTCCAGGCATCCTGCAGCCAGAGTGCCCAGCGATCCTCCGCGATGACCCCGCGGTCTGAGAGCACCCCTGGGACCACTACCCCTACCTCCTCCTCCAAGATGCCCTCACTCAACCTGAAGAGCCCCTCCGGGCAGACCCTACCCATCCCGGCACCGCCGGAGGACCTGTCCCCGGACAGCATCGATGCCCAGACCTTTGACTTCGAGACCATCGGCCACCCCAACATGGACCCCGTGCTGCAGCAGGGCTCACTGGACCTGGACTCGCTGGCGGAGAGCCCCGAGTCAGACTTCATGTCTGCCGTCAACGAGTTTGTGATCGAGGGTGCCTTGTCCTCGCCCAATCCCATCAGCGACCCCACGAGTCCAGAGATGATGGTTGAGTCCCTGTACTCCTCCGTCATCAACGCCATCGACAACAAGCGCATCCAGGACACCACCACCCAGGAGGTGGAGAACACCAAGATGGCGGCGCTGCAGCAGGTCATCGAGAAGTACCGCTTTGCGGCGGAGGAGTCTCAGTACAACCTGAGGAGCGTCAAGGACGACCTCTGCCACTTCCGGGGCCTTGTGCTCAAGGAGCAGCGGGACTTCGGCTTCAGCCTCCAGTCCATGTGCATGGAGGTCCGCGGCGTGGTCGACGGCATGCGGCAGGCCCAGGAGCTGGAGACCCAGGAGCAGCACCAGAGTGAGCTGCACCTCCTGCGGCGAGAGCTGGAGATGCAGGTGCAGGCCCTGGCCCAGGAGAACCAGGTCCACCAGGACAGCGTGAGGGAGGTGCAGCGGGCCATGCTAGAGCTCGAAGCTCTGCTAGACCACAAGCAGGTGGAACTCTCTCGGCTGGAGAGCGAACGGGAGCGGTGGGCCCAAGCAGAGACCAATCAGACAGAGCGAATGCAAGCACTGGAGCAGACCATCGGATATCAGGCCGAAGAGATCCAGAGTCTAAACGCCGCCAGGGGCGTGCTGGAGAGCCAGCTTGAGAACCTGCACTCCGAGATAGAGCAGAGCCGGCAGGAGATCCGGCAGGAGCTGGAGGGAGTGGAGCAGTCCCACCTGAAGGAGCTGGAGGACAGGATGAGGCGGGAACACGAGGGGCAGCTGGAGCTCGTCTCCGGGGAGCACCGCAACGCGCTTGAGCAGCTGACCACGGAGTTCCGGGACAAGCTGAGTGAGGCGGCCATGTCCCATGCCGCCATCGTCAGCCAGAAGAACAGCCAGATCGGCGAGTTGGAAGTCCGCGCTGCGGATCTGGCCGAACTCTGCTGCAAGCTGGAGGTGGAGCTGGTCCTCAAGGAGTCCGAGGTTGAGGAAGTGAAGTGGTCGCTGGAGGAGGCCAGGGCGCAGCAGGCCGAGGCTGTTGAGCTCCGGGTGGAGGCGGAGACGTGCGCCCTGCGCAAGGAGCTGGCCGAGCTCGGCCTGGAGCTCCAGCAGCGGAACGAGGAGTACAAGGTGGGGCAGAAGGAGCTGAGGGCTCTGATGTGCATGGAGAAGGATTACTGCATCTCGGAGCTGGTGGACCGCCACGAGGAGGAGAGCGGCGCGCTACGTGGCGAGATCTCGTCCCTGCAGCGCCAGGCCGCGGAGGTGGAGGCGGCTCACGCAGAGTGGCAGGAGAGGCTGGACCAGCGGGTCGCCACCCTGTGCCAGGAGAAGGAGGAGCAGCTTAGGCATTTCCAGGCGCAGGAGGAGGACTTGAGAACCGCCATTGGCAACATGCAGGCAGAGAAGGATCTGCTTTCCCCAAGGCTAGAGGAGCTGCAGCGGCAGGTGGAGGCCCAGCAGAGCAGCGAGAGGGAGGAGGCCTGTAAGGTTCCAGATGTCATCAAAGAACTGGAGGAGCAGAAGAAGGAGCTGGAGACGAGACTGTTAGACAAAATTCAAAAACTTGAAAATGAGCTTCATGAGAGCCAATCCTTGAACAGGTCAGTGTTCTGAAATAAAACCTTGTACACTTAATGTACTTGATATCTACTTACATGTAATCTACTTGGTTTTTCTTTCAGTAAAACGGATCTTTTCTTAAACTTTTTATACACCAACTTGTTTTTAGCGGTTTTCTTTCAAAGCCTATTGATTTTATGACTTTGTAATGTTGATTGAAGTGCTCTCTAAATAAAGATTATTAACTCTCACTACGATGCTATAGTGCGTTAGTCAATTATACCCCAAGATAAGGCATGCTAAGATAGCATACAATATTCATAGCAGTATGTATAAACAAAACAACGATAAACAAAACCAAAACATGCTGTTGATCCTTCCATGGGTCTGTATAATCCAACCCTGCCTCTCGATCCGTGGTGTCCAGGGTGGAAGGCATGTCGGGGCAGGCGGAGGCCGTCCACACAGAGCCCGCAGCCTCCGCGCTCTCCCTGGACTCTGCGCTGCAGGAGCGGCTGCAGCAGGAGCGGGCCTCCCTGCAGAGCCAGCTGGAGCTCCTGGAGAAGAGGAAGGACGAGGAGATGCAGAACCTCAAGACGTCGCTCATCGCCAAGCAGCAGGTGTGTGTGTGGTGTGTGTGTGTATGGTGACTTCATCAGGGAATTCCGCATCTATCAAGTCAAAGTCTTGTTTGCCTCTGACACTTATTAACAAAGGTGGAATGATTTCTTGTTGACTTAATGATTTGAAGTGAAAGGGTTTTTACGGATGACCCCATTTGTTGTTTTGCTTTGGCGCACATCGAAAACGTTCATGTTATTTCTGGCCTTGTTTGTGTGTGCGCGTCTGTCGTAATTATAGACACGTACACACAACATGTAATGCTGCGGTGACCTTGCGTGTACTTGAGTGGCGAGCCGGATAATTTCGTAGCAGACGTTGTAATTGAGCGAGAGACGGCGCTAAACATGCTGCCGACATTACAGTGAACACACTTAAGTGCGGCGCTTGAAAGGAAAACAGCTAGCGCTTATGGGTAAAAGACTTAGCTAAGTTATTGTTGTAGCTTGACTATCGCTTGTCTGTTTTGAGTCGGTCGTCACTACTTCGATGACCCCTGCGTGATTGAATGGAGGGGCAGGTTATCTGGAAATAAGACTCTACTGTAAACAATACAGAGCCACTGTGGCGCTTCCTGTACATCAGAAACGTGTTCTGCTCCCTGTAGAGCTGACCTCCTGTCTCCCTCCCTGCAGACTAACTTCAACACGGTGCTGATCTGGGAGAAGCTGAAGAAGGAGCAGATCATCAGCAAGCTCAAGGACAGCCTCATGAAGGTCACCCAGCAGCAGGAGAAGGACAAAGGTGCGTGGAGGGTTTTGTTGTGCGGAGGGTGGATTGCGAGATGACGTTTGTGTTGAAGTGACTGCAACAGGTTCACACCGAGCCATTACTCAGGGTAGACTTTGGATGTGGGGAATCGAACCCACAACCCTTTCACAACACCGATGTCCAAAAAGTAAATCCTAGTTCCGCTGTGTCTCGTGGAACCAGGCTGGTGTACCTGCTGGTCAACAGTCTCTCTACTGCCCCCCCGTCTCTCCCCAGCTCTGATCGAGACTCTCTCGGAGGACCGCGCCAGTGTCATACAGGAGAAGAAGAACCTGGAGGAGGAGCTCAACCGCATGCGCAGCGCCGCCCTCCTCTCCTCCACCTTCCTGACCCCGCCCCAGGCCGCCCAGGAGACGCCCGACGCCGGGGCCACAGCGTCGGGGTACGCCTCCGAGTTCCCGGGCGACCCGGAGCGACTGGCCTCTGTGGCGGCCGTCCGGGAGGACGAGCATTACCGGGTGGATTCAGCGGTGGAGGCCAGCATGGTGGCCATGCAGTAAGCACCCTCCCTACACTTACGCTGTTCAATCAGTGTTGACCTTAAAACACTTTCACCTTTACCTTCAACCTCGTCGTATCAGCACTAGTACAATGCAGGCACGGAGGTATTTGTCTTGTTTACATGTTTTTCTTTACATTTTTAAATGCACAGGAATTAGTTTCATGCTATATCGTCTAAGTATATATGTAATATAAGTATATTCACAGTTTTTCGCCAAAGTTGGGCTCATTTGAGTTTGTGGCGGAAATATTACTGTCTTTGCAGACTTACTGTGTCTGAGAAATGTAGAGACTGTGGAGAACACAAGTACTTGAAACAATCGCAGTAATAACCAAACCAAACTGGACCCACACTTTCAACATAAAGGCTCAATGCAACCAGAGAACGTAGACAAACCGGACACGAACCCTTTCCCCAAATGACTCCTAGACGATTCAACAAGTGCAATTTCCAACGCGCTGATCCTAGTTCAGACCTTCCTTTATAATTTCACACATTCGTACAGGAGTATATATTCGTACAGGTACGTCCATGCGAGCATTTGATATTAACTTGCCATAAATGACAGGAGGATTAATTGGGGACAGTCGAGAGGGACAGAGAGGGACTAGAGTTTGCTTCAGATAGCTACATTTCATCTGGTTTGTCTGCCCTTAAACCCTCACTGTTCTGATATTTAACAATGACAACAATGGCAATACACTGATAAGAATTCTTCATATTTCTCAGCGAGAAATATTTGTTTTCTCTTCCTAGAGATAACATCTTGATGACCGAGGAGAAGCAGCGGATAATCTTGCTCGAAAGGGTAAATACACGACTACTTCCACTAGCTTGTTTATACTACGGTTCTGCATGCCACAAACTCTGCTCTCCTCTCTCTTTGTCTAAATCAATGCTTGTGTGTTTCCCCGCAGACGTTACACATGAAGGAAGAAGAGAACAAGCGCCTCAGCCAGAGACTGGTAGGGTTTGTTAACTCTTCTTTAGTTAGTGATTTTTGTATTGAGGTGCTATGCGGCTCCACCGCCACTGGGTGGCAGTAGCATCAAAGAAAAATTAAATGCCTCAGGACAAACGAGTCCAAAGTAAAAAAAAAAAAAATGCATCATGAAAGTAAATCAGTGTAA
The DNA here is from genome assembly GCA_900302375.1 of Bathygadus melanobranchus. Lineage (NCBI taxonomy): Eukaryota > Metazoa > Chordata > Actinopteri > Gadiformes > Macrouridae > Bathygadus > Bathygadus melanobranchus. Next base: position 16,981 of record OMKP01023841.1, read on the forward strand.
TTTAGAATACACTTTGTTTGTGTTTCCTGGGGAAAATGTGTCCGGGGTAAAATCCTGTTATTTGTCAATGTACTATATTTATCCATATGGCTTTAAGCCAAGTTTAAACCTAAGTTTAACACCACAATACACACTTAACGGCACAGTGATAGCTAATGCAATCCAAGAGCTCTGATGTGTCCATAATTCATGCTGGTCTCGTCACTGTAGATGTCCCAAAGCATGTCCTCCGTGTCCTCCCGCCACTCTGAGAAGATCGCCATCAGAGAGTAAGTCGACGACGTCACGCCAACACCCGCGGTTTAACACACGGGGGCAGGATAGTGCAGTGCCTAGGGTGTTTGACTCCCAGCCGGAAGGTTCTGGGTTCGATCCCCGACCTGCCCCCTCACTGACGTGTTTCTGAATTCAGTGCAAGTTGTGTTTGGATACATCGCACGCTAAAACACATGTTGTCTTCATTAGTGCTGTTCCTCGGCCATATGGTCAAAATCTTCTTTCCACGTATAGGTCATTTAATATCTCTTAACGATATACATTGCGACATAATACGTTTTCTGGTAATTCAGTAAATAAATAGTCCACATGGCAAAGCATATATTTGCATAGTCCTGTGTGAATTAAATACCTGACAAATGAAAAGTACGGAGTATTTTCGCATTTCATCAAGAACTTTAGTGCAAACAATAGAACAGCTAGAACAGCTTAGTAAGTTCAGAAAATGAAGTCACTTTACTGAAACGCAGCCTTTAAAACCAGGAAAAGACAACACTTATGCCATATCTCTGTAGTCTCATATCACGATACCCGTATAATATCCACGTATCTCCCAGCGCTACTCTTCATGCGTTCTCATTACTTCTGGAGGGGACACTGGCTCTGACTCTGCCACACTTACTTCTCCTCCCCAACCCCGCCACCCACCTGCTGTAGTTTCCAAGTGGGCGACCTGGTGCTTATCATCCTGGACGAGAGGCACGACAACTACGTGCTGTTCACCGTGGGCCCCACCCTCTACTTCCTCCACTCGGAGTCTCTGTCCTGTCTGGACCTCAAGCCAGGTCTGCCTTGTGTGCTCACGCTGCTGTTGTGTGCCTGGTGTAACCGCCGGGGGAATAGCCTCCGACGGGTCGTGGTTTGTGTCTGCTAAGATGGACATGATTCCAGAGTGTGAACTCTTTGTTTGTTTTCATGTGTATTTTAATTAATTATTCTACGTCGGTGCATGCGTTTGTTAATGTATCGTGTGTTTACATAATTATTCTGTGTCTACATGTTGACTTTATTCATTTACTTGTGTGGTTTTTAAGCTCGATATTGTAGCTCTCTCTGTTGTGTTCGTTCATACGCGAGGTTGTTAAGTGTGGGTGTAATAATCTCCTCGTCTCTCTCTCTTTACTTGCAGCGTCGGGGACGTCAAGGCGGCCATGGGTTCTTGGGAAAGTGATGGAAAAGGAATATTGTCAAGCCAAAAAGGTACAGTTATGGACACAAAGCGAATCTAGACTCACTAGATTTGCTTTGTCGAATTCTAGATGTCTGTCACCTATTGAGATACACTACTCTGTAGGTTTCTATCACCTATTGAGATACACTCTGTACTCTACATTTCTATCACCTATTGAGATACACTCTGTACTCTACATTTCTATCACCTATTGAGATACACTCTGTACTCTGAGTTTCTATCACCTATTGAGATACACTCTGTACTCTAGATTTCTATCACCTATTGAGATACACTCTGTACTCTGTAGATTTCTATCACCTATTGAGATACACTCTGTACTCTGTAGATTTCTATCACCTATTGAGATACACTCTGTACTCTGTAGATTTCTATCACCTATTGAGATACACTCTGTACTCTGTAGATTTCTATCACCTATTGAGATACACTCTGTACTCTGTAGATTTCTATCACCTATTGAGATACACTCTGTACTCTGTAGATGTCTGTCACCTATTGAGATACACTCTGTA
>OMKP01023844.1:0-17004 GCA_900302375.1 Bathygadus melanobranchus
ATATGAATACTTAATGGGTTGTAATACTCAAGCTGTGGGAGACGGTTATGTATTCATGTATTCTGGATTCATGTGGCGGGCCGTAGGAAAAATGTTGTCTTTAACAGTTAATATGACGGAGGGCTTCAATGCAGTGTTTGAGTCACACATTTTTTGTATTTTCTTATCATACGTTTGCTTTTAGTGCCTTCAGAAAATGCTTTATTTCAGCAAATCTTTTAAAATAGTCTTATTACTTATTGAATGGCACTATATAAACACTTTTTGCATTTATGAATATATCTGATCATCTAGTGACTAATATATTAATACAATCATTCTTTGAAATTACTATTAGCTGTAGCATTACTGTAGCATTAGGCTTTCAACAGGTTTTATAATGTATGTAAAATGCCTGAAAAAAACCAGCATGGAATTTTATCCTAAATGGTAAATAGTTCTCACACCACCCCCGGTCATAACCATAGCAAACGACCCAAGCATTAATACAAAACTCCTGCACTAAAGTCCCTACTTGTTTAGAGTAGATCTTCAGCAGCTTGTTGACAGGAGTGCCAGCTTCCTCTCCGTCAAACTCCAGCCACAGGATGTGTGAGTCGCCCTCCTCCTCGGGGTAGCTGTGGTCCCAGGACAGCTCGCTGAAGCGCAGGCCCAACAGAACGTGCTGCAGGAGAACAGAAACAGAGAGAGATAGATAGAGGGAGACAGCCTCCGCGTGAGGCAGGCCACGTCCGTCCCTGGCCTCCTTTGTAAACTATTTTGTCACAGCAGCGGCTTTTATGCAAAGCGACTTCCAGTGAATTTGCTTTGGCGAATGTCATTGCGGAGGAGGTAGGGGTGAGGCATGTTGTTCAAGCATGCCCACTGGGGATAGACTGGGGATGTGTGGGATTAAACCCTGGGCTGGTCAAACACCCTAACCAGTATAACCTGACTGGTTGGCATAACGTGCCAACTCCTCAATAAACAATATAACGGTAGTCATAATAGACTAGTGTTAGCTAGTGACTAGGGTGTTCAACTCCCAGCTGAAAGGTACTGGGTTTGATCCCCAATGTAGGCAAGTGTCCTAACCCCTAGCTGCTCCTTTAATGACACTAGTAGTAGTCATGTGCCCGTTCGAAGCATGCCCCTGACCGTTTGTAACGTGCCCTTTCAAAACGGACCGACTGTGTATTGCTACTTGCAGCTTTTTTGAGAACCTCTCACCCAAAACAACTTCACACTCAACACTGCACTTCCTTGGGTCCTCGGCAACACACCTGCCAAGTGTGAAGTCGATCAGATGAACGGTTGTCGAGAAAATCGAATTAAACACACACACACACACACACACACCTCCATTCTAGTGAGATTTAGCTGAACTCACTGTAAGTAGCTCTGGGTAAAAGTCTTCTCAGTAACTGAATAATAAATGGACGCTACGGCTACATGTATTACCATTACACCACTGAGCTGCTAGCTTACTCGTGCCATGTCCTACACAGTGCTCACCTTCTCCTTGATGTCCATCACGTACACACCGTCCAGGCTGATCCCCACGTTGACCGTCTTGCGCTTCACCCGCTGGAGCAGCCCCTGGACCGGCTTGTCAATCTCCCCGGAGAAGAACGCACACCTGGTTCACGCGCAAGATACTATGTTGCTGGGTACTACGTAATATTTCACAAGACATTGTGTTGCTGACTGTTAGATATTATGAAATATTTCACAAGACATTGTGTTGCTGACTGTTAGATATTATGAAATATTTCACAAGACATTGTGTTGCTGAATAATAATAGTCCTACCCGTAGTAAGGCAGGGCGTGGCAGGTTTGGAGGTACAGGTGCAGCAGGTGAACGGTGTCCGAGGGTCCCGAGGAGCAGACCTTGCGGTACTCCTCCAGCAGCTTGTGTTCCAGCGTCGCCTGGCGACTGCCTCTTCCTCTCAGCGTGTTGAACAAGCCGCTGCCCCCGTACGCCACCGACGCAGGCAGGAAGGAGACCAGCTTCTTCTCTCTAGAGACCACAAGATGAAGAGACCGGTTGAGAGACATCGTAATGGCGGACATCCGGGCAGTCCGATCAGACAATACGATAATTATATATGCATATATGCAAGATATGGCGCCAGTGCTATATTCTTTCCTGAAAATAATACTATTACTTTACCACTGCACAGTGGTTTTCAAACTGCGGGTTGCGACACAGAAAAATGTGAATATCTATGTATATGTTCCATTTGATCATGAGCATGTTTGAACACTGAAAAGGAGACTACTGTATTGGTGAACAATATAGCTACATAGGAGATATGTTGACAGTTTAATGAGGAAGTACTGCTTATTTTACACCATGAAAGCTGTGACTGCGTTCGACCGCCACCCAAACCACCGTTTGTAAACGGAAGAAACGTCCCAAAGTGCCATTATAAAATGGCGCTGCTGAAACCTACAATTGCTTTGCTATTAAGTTGAAGATTTGCGGACAACCATAATTTCAAGCCGTTATTTAATCAGAGAATTTGCTGAACGATCCTTTTCAGCATGGCCGTGAGTGCAGCCTATTATCGGCAATGCGTTTGGATTAATGAAGCCAAAGGACAAAACGTGCAGTCAATCTTTGATTTTTAGGACCCCTAGCATAATGGGCTTTCTTTATTTAGGAAAATCGTTATTGAACAGAAAAACACAGACTAGCCGAAATACTGAAATACTACAACAGCAAAATAATACAAATAATGGCATTTGCATGCCAACATAAATAGGCTACAATAGGTTGACCCAGGCTATAAGAAAACACATCTTATTCTTAAGTAAATGAGAATACAATGTGCATGTCATGTAAATATAATAAAACTATATGTGGCATGTGTGTGGTTGGTGGCTGGTTTAAGCAGTCTCACCTAGCCACACACATGCCACACGATCCAATAAGGACAACAAGTAATCAGAGAAAAGAAAATCTATAGCTATAATGGCATTATGCAACAGGGAACAAAATAATTATGATGGCATACAAGAAAAAGCTGAAATTAAGAAGCAGATTTTAACTAACCTGCCCGCAAATCACCCGCATATTATAAATACTGACAAAAAGGCAGATCCGCAACCACCTACACCCACGGTTATAGTGGGGTCACTCCATCCACACATCTCTAAAGGCTACGTCACTGCGTGACCTACTTGATGACTGCGGCTAGCGTTTGGTTGTCCAGGCCCACCCCCTCCTCCAGGGCCAGCGACAGAGCCCCCAGGCCGGTCCAGTGGTCCGGGTCACATGGGTAGCGGTCCGACAGGATGTTGCTCCGGGCCTCCTCGTACAAGAGCCTCAGCACGCCCTCGTCCTCAATCTGATCAGAGCAGGGGAGGTCAAGGGTCAAAAGGTCAGACGGCAAGCCCTTGAGGGCGATGAGGGTTTGGTTGTGTCTATTTTTCAGTAATTCTTTGACCATGTAATACAGACTACATGCTTTACAGTTGATGGGAAATGACTGACATTTTAGAATTTAGACAGTTAAAACTCAAAAATCAGACTGATCAATCATACTGTAATGGCTCATATATTTATATTATGTACCTGTAGCTCTTTCGACTTGGGATAAAACACATTCCTCCGATACTGAAGACACGGCTCATCTGGCAAACAGAGAAAAACATGTCATGTCCCGATGGGATGTCCACATCACCCCTTCCTCCCTATTAGAACCACGATCCATCCGCCGTAGCGGCCGGTTCCGTGAAGGTCAGCACCACTGGTGGACGTTGTTTATTGAAACGGGCCTCATGATGGGGTTGGTTCTGATATGGTTGTGTCTATGGAGATCCGTTTTGTAAGGGTTGGTTCAGTTATGGTTGTGTCTGTGGAGGTTGGTTTTGTAAGGGCTGGTTCAGTTATGGTTGTGTCTGTGGAGGTTGGTTTTGTAAGGGCTGGTTCAGTTATGGTTGTATCTGTGGAGGTTGGTTCAGTTATGGTTGTGTCTGTGGAGGCCCCCCTCACCTTGTGATATGTCCTCCTCAGAGGCCTCTGTGAAGCGGTACAGCAGGTCCTGCCACTGCCGGCACAGTTTGTACGGTTGGTGTCTGGGTTTTAACTGCAACTCTGGGAGGACATGAGAGACATGCAATTAACATCAGGGAGTGTTCTTCTTCTTCATTTCTTGCAGATGGTCAATGATGATGATGATGATGATGATGACGTGCCGTCATATTTAAAAGGGGTAACTCTTAAACTATTCATGATAAAATATATATGTGTATGTGTATATAATGGGGTGTAATGTCATGATGACATGTCATGTCATAGACAGGCATGTGACAGACTTCCTCTTCTTACCGCAAGACAAGTGCAAAAAACGCTTTTAGGATGAAAAAGGATGTGAGAGTAAGAAATCCAGTAAAGAAGAATGTTTACTTAAGGGCGGCACTAGCTCAGGAGGTAGAGAGGGTTGTCTGGAAACCAGAAGGTTGTTGGTTCGATCCCCCGGCTCCCCCTAGCTAAGTGTCGAGGTGTCCCTGAGCAAGACACCTAACCCTAACTGCCCCCGACAAGCTGGCTGTTACCTTGCATGGTTGACACCGCCGTAGGTGTATGAATGGGTGAATGTGAGGCACTGTATATAAATAATCCATTTACCATTTATTTAGAGTTTGAACCTGTGTGGTAAAGGTCAGAACCTCTACACTATGACAACCACTGTGATAAACTCCATTAGAAACTCTCTGGATCATAGGTTGGGTTTGTTATCCAATCAGAAAGCAGTAAAAGGCAGAACATCTCAACCATACGTTGGGGTTATTAACCAGACCAATCAGAACGTGCCATGCTTACCCAACAGCGGGGAACAGAGCCAGAAGGCGAAGACGTCGAGCATGGCGTCGGGGATGCGCAGAGCGTCACGGACGTTGCGGCCCAGCTCCTGAACGCTGACTCCGCCCACCCCCTCCACACTCAGGTGGACGGCACTGTCGCCCACCAGGTAGATCAGCACATCTTGAGCTGGGCGAACAGGCATCATCATCATCATCATCATCATCATCATGACCACCCACGGCAACAAGGGTGTCACCATGATGACCGTGAGGATGCAAATATGTCGCCAACAAACCAACGACAAATCAATCTATAATAATAATCTGTACGTATTCCATTTTCCATATAGCGATATAGTTTTATGCAGCATATGCAGGAGGCCATTTGCATTCAACATAACACACAAGACGTTTAAATAGCTCGATGTGATGGGGGAGGAATGCTTATGAATGTATTTGCAATAGGCTACCACGTGTTAGTGTTGCAGACGAAGCGCTGCTTCCTCTCTGGGAGAGATCGTCCTGCGGTTCTGAAGACAGACCCTGATCATCTCCTTCCATTTCTAACCTGAACACAAAGATCAAAAGTCAAAACAGGATTACAATTAGGACTAATTGCAAACATGACATCAAAGTACCATCAATGACAATTTCCATTTCAAACTAGTGGAAAAAAGCTATTTAGCATTTTGTCTAAAAGTGATACTGCCGTTTGTTTGTTGTGTTATTTTACTATAACAAAATAACACAACTAACTATAACAATGTCCAAATGAACACACAAGGCAATGTTGACCAAAGGACGGGCCAAATGTTTGACAGCTGGAGATGGAGTTTCTGTTTTGGCGGTGCTCAGTAAAACTTTGGAATAACAACCACACAGCATAGCAGAGGAGAGTTTCCCATAATTGATGCCAGTATATGCCATCATATTGTTACTTCCATCAAGGCCTATATTTAGTATTGCAGCTTTGGTTCCTGTAGAATCTACAGGAACCAAAGCTGCAATACTAAACACAGTGGCGATCTACAGTGTATACAGTCGCCACTGTATCCACTACTACTTACTAGCCCATTCACTGCAAGGCGTGGTCCAAAAGAAACACTTTTTGGTTAAGATGGTAGTGTGACTTTATGAAGTATTTTGTATTCTGTACAGTCTAAAGTAGGCAAGTATAACATTACAACCACTGCAATAACATTTAGAACACCTTTAGTGAGTCGGAAAAGTACTCCCTTTATCACAAATCAAATCACCACCTTGGGACACTGGATCACACGGTAATATCCTGTTTCACGTTGAAGAGTATGACATGATGGAAAACGGATATCGTTTCAACCTGGTGACACTAAATGGTTAGAATGAATTATCTTTTCTTTCTGCAGGCTGTGCTGTCAGAGGGTTCAGGGAAAACCTGAAACTCTCTCTCCTCTCCCACCTCCACCTCCCACACACTGGGACAAAACTTCAATTACATAACACTCCCACATCTTCAGTGACCTATTTTTATGTTGGGTATAATTCCACACACTGTTTAGTCAGTGTTTGAGGAGCCAGGCTAAGCCAGTGGTTCCCAACTTTTTCTGGCCGGTGACTCAATTTTCAGGTCAGACAAATAATTGCGACCCCAACTTCTCATATCATGTTAACATCAGTGTCCCAGTGAAGTAGTTGTTAGTGTTTTGGAATATATTTGCAATATTTTCAAAAGAAAAAAGCCGTCCATATCTGTAGCTTGTAACCCCTGCGACCCCATATGTATTTCAAGCGACCCAAAGTTGGGTCGTGACCCCAAGGCTCAGCAGAGAATGCAAAGCATCTGATCAGAATATGTTCAAACATCACACAGGGCACTTAGACAATAGAATTATGTATACTGGGACTTTGTTTATGTACTTCATGATGTCATCAGATAGCCTACAATGATTTGCATCAAGCTTACCAGACCAAATCGTGACATTGTGACAAATTGTGGCAACAGTTGAGGCGGTACAAAACAGTTAGCGCAACAAAATACAGAGTAATAACTGTCTAAAAATACAAATAAAACGCAAGCGCAATTTACAGGCAAAATACTTCCAGAGAGAGAAACGAGCGGAGAGTATTCTGGGAGGACTGCAGACGAAAACATCTTGAAGTATGTTCGGGTCATGACTTGATGACTAAAAAACTATGTGGTGGACTGAGGCTAGACTAGTTGAGAAACAACAGCTCTATATTTAGCACAATAGTGAATGTCCTTAACATATAATAAATCATGTAATAATCATAACCATGATCTAACCTATTCATCATATGCTATTTGTTTAGCTTATCGAATTTCTGCAATTTGTTGTATGAATACAACGATGAATATAGGCCTGCATTTCAACTTTTTTGTTTTGTTTTATGCATCATAACAAAATAATGACACTGATTTACTAACAAAGACGCCATAATACCAATTTTAACTCTCACACTAGCATTTCCACCACAGGGAATAATACAACAGGAGCACAGATACAAGGTGCTACTGTTATATAGTTGATAGAGACAGCTACTTATTGTACAGCAAGTGTTGCAATATCATAACAAATAACAACAATGAAAAGTATTTGATTGTATTTTCAACACTGTCGCATTAAACGGCTGTTTGACATGAGGCACAGGAAGACAAGGGATAGCCTACGTCTCGGTCGTAAACACTGAAAATGATCATATTTCTCGTTATCTTTTATGCAACTTTTTAATTCATGATGACACATGTTGGACAGTGTAAACCAATAGTGTTCAGGTTTTTGACCTGAACTGAAACCCAACAGGCAATTTGGCGACATGGTTAACAAGAGGTTGAACTCAGAGTAGGAAGGTTTTCACAAGTGTGCTTAAAAATTGATTCATCCTGACATCCCCCATTTTCGTATAACGTTCAATAGTGTGACGAAGACTCGAAGAAAGTAGCTAGCTAAACCTTACTTGACTTGAACGCATCTTCAGTTCATGCAGCGATGCAACACACATGATAAGAAATGTGTTCAGTTGTTCAACTTACCTTTTAATTGTACAGAAATCCCCCTTCACCAACACCCCTTGCTTAGGTGGCGTTTGGTTTTCTGAATACTTTTGCCTAGCTTGACAGCTAGCCCAAACGGAATAGCTTTCCGGGGCAACAGTTAGACCAGTTAGACATAAGCTAGAGATCGACTGGTCACCCAAGGACGAGTCGATTGTTTGAGTCACTGTGTTTTGGGCGTGACGCCCACCCTTCTTAGATTGTACTGCTAATATACAGATCGTTGAAACAAATAACAACGAAATCCTTGAAAATGTCGTTAATAAAACTACTGTGTTGCTTTAATGTTTTAATTTGAACAAGGATACTGCAACAAGTACATGTATGTACTTATGAATACAACTGTTACAATTCCTGTGAAAAACTGTGAAATAAGGGGTGTGTAATAATTGACCACCGTGAGACACTAACATCAACGTGAGACGTTAACAACAACTGACCAGAATGAACCAGGGTTTCTGGAAAAAGTGGTCAAAAGACTCGACTCTTTCTATTAACGTCTCCGTGTGACGAAAATGCGGGTAAAGGCTGTCACATTGTCACGTGATGTCAACGTTCCGCTGTTTATGAATCACGTGGGTGTTTCGCCATCGAGGGGCGTTCCTACAGCCTCGATCGTGATTGGCTGTCGGAACACGGCCATATTGAACCCCGATCCATCGACGTATTGAACGCAAGGACTCGTCCCTTTTTATTATTTGAGCGGAAGGGATCATCTAAATATGAATGTAGGTTCGCTGCAGTTAGTTGCTGACTGTATTTATGCATGCTGGTCAATTGTGCATCTGATTAATCACAAAACCATATTAACACAGTGTTTTTGGCACAATTCTGGCTGAATAGAGATTTAGAGTGCCATTTGATATTGCAAGTTAAAGTTGGTTAAAGATTCTCTTGGTCTTTTATATTTTATAATGTCATTTATATTTAATTGCAATTAAATGTGTATAACTGGAAGTTATGTTTTCACAGAAGACTGAAAAAGTTTCTTTACAAATCACATGAACAATCTTCAGGCTCCATCATCATCATCATCATAATTAACTTTTTTATAACACTCAATCATAGGTCTTATGCAACATGACTTACAAGTAAATAAACAGATTCACAGAAGAAGTAGTCTATTAATGAAGAATATTTTTTTAATTAAAATTGACAGATTTTATTTGCATACATTATCAAAGCAAATAAAACACTATACTCGCTATGTTAACTTACTTCCAACATGGGGACCTTTTTTTTTTTTCCTGTGCAGCACATAACAGTACACAGGAAAGACCAAGCGACACCTGGGCCTCTCCGCTGGCAGGAAAGTGATCTGTTTCTGTGTCCGTTCTGCTCAGCCACGCATTACAAGCCCACAGAGTACCCCCAGATAATGGCCCACCTGGCCAGCCACAAATGGAAGGCCATCCAGCATGGAGGTCAGCGTGTCTGCATCTGCACTCAATAGATTAGAGATGGATGGATATTTTCATGTATCTACTTCCACACACATTGTTTTTACCCAATCAACATCTGTCCGTAATATCACCAGTGAACGTATGCACATTACACCGCACTTAGTAGAGTAGTAGTTTGCTCATGGCAGTTTGCTCATGACTACTATACAGCACCTTTACGAGACCTTTAAAACCTTAACGGCCTTATATTATTTTATAATAAAAAATGTATCATCAATATCGATAACTTATAAGTCAAAGTGGGGTCCTGACCCCAAGGTTGTGAAACACTGAGTGAGGGTGTTTGAGACTAACTGTGATTAAGGGTATGATACATTTCTGAGTCATGTTTTTGGTCTCTGTTCTAGACTACATTATTTACAGCTGCAAGCTGGGCTGTGATGGCAAGTCGGTCCATTTCCACTGCTACCAGTGTACACGGTCCTACCGCAACAGACAGGAGCTCCTTAAGCACCTGATGTCCCACCCTACCCCAGAAGGACAACCTCCTCTACCTACAGAACCAACTCCACCTACAGGACCTCCTCCACCACCGCCCACTCAACCTCACCCACCAACAGAACCATCAACCACTACAGTACAGGCGCGAACCGCCTCAGCAGAATCTTCCCAACCCAAAGTAGATCCAACACACCCACCACCTGTCTCTCTAAGTTCATCATCTGTAAGCACCACAACTGCATGCTGCTTTCTATATATATATTTTAATATGGTTTATTGTATTATTTATTCTATTACTCCCCAAACCCAATAGCCTGCCATGTATTTATATATCTATAATTGTTATATATGTTGTAATTTATCTGTTGTTATTCTACCTTGATTTAAATTGTTTCAATTCCTCTTCCTGTGATTTTGTTGCTTTAACACCTGAATTTCCGTTACAGGATTAATAAAGCGTTTTATATTCTGGCTGGCTTATCTTATGCCATAACGTTATTTAGAGCTAACATTGGAACCTTTTTTTTCCCTATGCAGCACATAACGGTACACAGGAAAGACCAGGCGACACCTGGGCCTCTCCGCTTGCAGGAAAGTGATCTGTTTCTGTGTCCCTTCTGCTCAGCCACGCATTACAAGCCCACAGAGTACCCCCAGATAATGGCCCACCTGGCCAGCCACAAATGGAAGGCCATCCAGCACGGAGGTGAGGATGTGTGCGTTACACACACATCTGTATGTTCAAAAGTGTTGTGGGTAAGATTGAAGAGCTATAATTTGAGTGCAATTTGTTAGAAATGCCACAGCCACCTGTCAGCTATTAGTGAATGAAATGCTCTGTGAGAATATCTGTTCTGGTTGACTGCACCTCCCTCCGCTGATTGATTCAGGGAATCCATCTTGCCTGTAAATCACATGTGTGCACTTAGCATCATAATGGGCGACAGCAGCTCAGGAGGTAGAGCAGTTGACCGGTCAACCGGAAGGTTGCTGGTTCGATCCCCAGCTCCGCCTAGCTAATTGTCGAGGTGTGCCTGAGCAAGACACCTAACCCTAACTGCTCCAAACAAGCTGGTTGTTGCCTTGGTTGCCAGCATGGTTGACACCACCGTCAGTGTATGAATGGGTGAATGTGAGGCAATGTAAAGCGATTTGGATAAAAGCGCTATATAAATGCAGTCCATCCATCCAACACTTTTCAATGGTGTAAAGTATCTTCCTCTCTTCAGCTTTCTTTCTGCTCTCTCTCTTTACACCCATCAAACCTTACCTCCAGTACCTATAATTGACTAATTGACTTTGGATTCATTTCAATGGTTTACTAATTTTCATATGTTCTCCTCTGTTGTAGACTACGTTATTTACAGCTGCAAGCTGGGCTGTGATGGCAAGTCAGTCCATTTCCACTGCTACCAGTGTACACGGTCCTACCGCAACAGACAGGAGCTCCTAAATCACCTGGTGTCCCACCCCACCCCAGAAGGACAACCTCCTCCACCCACAGAACCACCTCCACCTACAGGATCTCATGTCCAGCCTGTCGGAACGCCAACACCGCTGCCTCATCTCAAATCAGAACCACCAATGGAAGATCAGTCCAGAGCAGAACCGCCCCCCACTCAACCTCAACCACCACCACTACCACCAACTCCTCAGCCACCAGCAGATCCATCAAATCGACCACCTGTCTCTGTAAGTTTAACCCCATCTATATGAAAACACAGCAATCAAACACACTGCGTTCTCCACCTTCTCCCCATTTAGGGGCGGCAGTAGCTCAGGAGGTTGTCTGGCAACCGGAAGGTTGCTGGTTCGATCCCTGGCTCCGCCTAGCTAATTGTCAAGGTGTCCCTGAGCAAGACACCTAACCCTGCCCACCTAACTGCTCCCGACGAGCTGGTTGTTTCCTTGCATGGTTGACACTTTTGTCGGTGTATGAATGGGTGAATGTGAGGCAATGTAAAGCACTTTGGATAAAAGCGCTATATAAATGCAATCCATTTACATTATGTAGAGTTAATATTCAAACCCTATTTCCTATGCAGCACATAACGGTACACAGGAAAGACCAGGCGACACCTGGGCCTCTCCGCTGGCAGGAAAGTGGCCTGTTTCTGTGTCCCTTCTGCTCAGCCACGCATTACAAGCCCACAGAGTATCCCCAGATAATGACCCACCTGGCCAGCCACAAATGGAAGGCGATCCAGCATGGAGGTCAGTGTGTCTACATCTGCTCTCTCAAAAGCCTTTGAAACAAATGTAATTTTCATATTTTCTCTCTGTTTTAGACTATATTGTTTACAGCTGCAAGCTGGGCTGTGATGGCAAGTCGGTCCATTTCCACTGCTACCAGTGTACACGGTCCTACCGCAACAGACGGGAGCTCCTTAAGCACCTGGTGTCACACCCCACCCCAGAAGGACAACCTCCTCCACCCACAGAACCACCTCCATCCGATAGACTACTTCTGCATCCAGCAGAATCACCAACTCCACCTCAGCCCGGAGCACCACCTGTAACCCAGCCTCAACCAACACCTCCAGCCCAGCCTCAACCACCACCTCCAACCCAGCTTCGACCACCACCTCCAGCCCAGCCTCAACCACAACCTCCAGCCCAGCTTCTACCAGTAGAACCACCAACCCCACCTCAGCGGCCTTCTGTGAAAAACAAGCGTAAATCTGTCCAGTGTTCTCACTGCGGGTTGTCGGTAAACGGCAATAACATCAAGAAACACATCCAGAGGAAACACAGTGCCCAGCCGCCCCGATACGCCATCACAGCCGATCACCACTTACCCTCGCAATGTGTGGATAAAAACAACGGCGTGTACGTAGTGGCCAAGTCCTTCATGGGGCCCTGCGTTCCCGTCCATGTGGCTAAGAACACCTGGGGGGCGTCTCCACGGGTGGGCTGTGACATGGACCGGTGCAGCGGCCAGGTAGACCTGGAGTATCTGAAAGGCGTCCGGGTGGCGCACTGCGTACACGTCAAATCCCTGGACTACTGTACGTCCGACGCACGACACGTCGACCCCTGCGTGGAGGCGCTGAGCCGGATGCTGGAACAACGATGGGTGGGAGACGCGGACAGAAACCAGTGTCTAACGCATCAAAAGCAGGCGGAGAGCGAAGGCGTGCGATTGGTCAGCCGCGTGACCCTCGGCGGCCCCGAATACAAGCACTACGTGTCCGTTTACGAGCCCAAGCCCAGCCGCTACAGCAGAATGGGCAGAGTGCTGGTCAACTACAACGCCAAGGGGAGGACGTGGCACTGCCCCTGCTGCAAAAGAGCCGCGTCGTGTCTGCACAAGAGCGTCGCGAAATGGTGTCTGTTCCAAACCGCCGGGCATCTCTTCACCAGCCCGTCTGTCTCGGAGCCGGATGAAGAAATGCCAAGCCAGGATGAGGCTGAGGGGCAGGATGACTGTGGACAGCAACCAGGATACCTAATAGAGACTCAGGAAGTTGGTATTTTACAGTACTGTGTATCATGACGCGTAGCTGATCGGTTTGTCACTGCAATAGAGTGAAACATGACAAACTAAAGAGAGATGAAGAGTATGATATTTGTATTAAGATAAGATAAGATAAGATACAACTTTATTTATCCCGAGGGACATTGTTGAAATTTGCAATTGTCACGAACATGAATGACTTACTTTAATAATTTTAGGCCCGTTGGTTGTTCATATTGATGTCTATCAAATATTGGCGATTAAAAGTCTTAACTTGATATAATCAAATTGAATGAAAGTTTACAGAATTGAACATTAAATATTTGTGTTGAAAGCCTGTGGCTGGTATTTTGGAGGCAAATAACAATAAGATACATTTTTAGAGCCCATTAAATATCCAAATAATCTCAATAAGTACATGAAACCATATTATCAATCATCCCATGACTTAAAACTGCCGTCTAAACGTGTTGAACTGAACCAGCATAAAGCTCAAACAAGGTCCTACTGGAAGGCATACAGGTGTGTTAGTGCTAGCACAGCAGTTTGCGTATTAACCAATGGGATTACTCGACTTTCAGAAAGGTGTCAGTCTAGAGGACACCTTACAAGGTTGTTATTGTATTACTGACATGAGTTAACGGCTCCGGGTAATCCTATTACACTACACTGCCAGGAGAGAGTCCAAAGGGGAAGCGGACATTATTAACAGATTATTGTACAACGCAATAAGCGACAGAGAGAGAGTAAAGCAATTAAGAAGTTAAAGCTTTTATTATAGCAGAGCATTGCACCTCATCTCTCTATGGTCAGCTTTACAATACATTACAGTGTTTTCACGCGCACACATTGTGCCATTCATGTTTTGTATTACGAATTATTTGCCCGGTTACTGGGGTAGGCTACTCTTCTCCCGGGTGACTTTCAGCAATGCTTGCACATGAAAAAAGATAATCTGGATGAGAAGACAAATTGGTTTTGTATACGTAGCCAATTTTATTAATTAATTAAATCACAAAGAAATACCATTTCAATAAGACTCTGCCCGATTTAAGCATATCATTCATTATTGTAACGACTCATAAACCATTCATTCAAAGTCTGAAATAAAAACACCTCTGAATAAAAATATAAATAATATTCAATAAATAATATTTAACAATATTTAAAATCAGATATTAATTCCGGAACCATGTATGCCATAGTCCATTATTTAATTTTAGTCCATTATTGAATGAATATATGATCAATATATGATCAATATATGATCAATATGCCCGTTGTTGTCCACGCTTATAACCCAATCCTATAACCGCTCGTTAAGAGGTAAACATATTTGTGAATAATTGTGTAATCCAAAGAAACGTTATGAATGCTGCTTTCAAATGTTTTGCATCACAGATTTTGACCATTTCATAAATCACCAGTTCATTTACATTAACTTAAAAAAGGGTTGGTGTTCATCGGAGGTGTGTACTTCAGGCCTTAGCGACGGGTGCCTCGCCCCCGGGAGCATCAGCTACCTGGTTAAACATGAGGAACTTCAGGACTGGGTCCACGTACTCCATGATGGTCTCCTTCACCCCCTTCTCCAGGAGGTAGCCCTCGGTCTCCACCTCTGTGTTCTCCTGGCCCACCACCGCCTCCATGGAGGTCTGGAGGAGCCGCAAGCTCACCAGCACAGACGACTTCAGATGGACAGAGGGAAAGGTTGGGGACATCAAGAGAGAAGAAGAAGAAGAAGAAGAAGAAGAGATTAACTCTTTTTATCGCTAAACATCATTCAAAGACATATAGTCCAGTGACAGAAAGTGTACGCTTTACATTTACACAATGTGACATACGTGATATGATCCGATATGTGATACAATATGATATGACATGGAATGATAATATGATAATATGACATAATATGATATGTCATATGACGGCATGGTATGATGCAATATGATATGTCATGGTGTGACACAATATTATGTGATATGACGTAATGCAACATGATATGCTATGACATACCACACGATATGACGTGACATGATACAATATGAATATGATGCCATATCACATGACATGACAACACTAAAATAACTCTTGTCTCGCGTCCGTCCGCTCCCTCCTGCTGATCTGCGGGAACCCAGGGGGATTGGAACCCACGGCCTCCCTGCAGCTCACCTGGAGCATGAAGACAGACAGCACCCCGATTCCGATGGTGTTCATGAGGCCCATGTAGTAGTTGACCAGCGCCTCTCGGCAGCCCCTGACGTAGATGTTGAGCTCCTCGGTCTTATGCTCGTAGGCGTAGTGGGCCGTGTCGTTGGTGAGCTTGTACTGGATGCAGGGCCGCGGGGAGCTGGGGTTACAGCAGCTGAACGGCACGCCATCCAACAAGTATCGACCGTCCACGTTGCTCTTGATGCGACTGTGGAAGGGAAGAGGGAAGGGACATTTTAGTAGTGAAGTGCAGTTTGGGTGTTCGTCCACAGATCTGTCGGGGTCCGAGGGTCAGATGCTACGAAACCCCTTACCTGCTTCTTAATGTCATGTGATCTGAATTCAGTGTACACTTTGCAAATGATTATGATGGCTTTTTTTTAGATTAACCCCCTTCCCTGCTCTCTATTATTAGATGGAGCCTAGTCTGTAAGCTTCCATACAGGAAGGAAGAATGTCCCTGAATGAGGTTTCCCTCTCTGAATTGTTACCAGAACTGCAAATTGGGAACAACAAACTTATCATCCGTTATGCCATGTTAGTTATGTTATTCCTTTATACATTTCCTACGTTTCTTGGCATGGCCTGTGCCGCACCTCCCCAGACTCTTGGTATGATGTATGATATGATACAGAATATGATATGTGACATAACTGACTCTGATATGATATGATACAGTATATGATATGAGCTATGATTATGTAACATGACTCACTCTTTGACCTCCTGGGCACTGAAGTTCAGTATATGGTACACAGTATATAATATGTGATATGATGTGACAGTATATGATATGATACATGATATGTATCATCATGACTCACTCTTTGACCTCCTTGGAGCTGAAGTCCAGATAGCGATTGCTGATCCACTGCACCTCGAACCAGTCCCTGAAGTCGGTGTTCCCGCAGCACTGGAAGTCCATCTGCAGCCGGTCGATGGTCTGTTTCTGGAAGCAGCGTCCAGGCGTGTCCGTGTCCTTGTAGAAGCGGATGCCGTTCTTCAGGCCGATCTTCAGCGACGCCTCCAGGTTCCCCTTCATGGCGTAACTCATGATCACCGCCAGCAGCATGAGCGCGGTGAAGAAGCACGCCACGCCGAAGTAGGGCTTCAGCACGTTCTTCCAGCGGGGGAAGCGCGTGGCATCCAGCGCATCCTGGCAGATCCGCCCGGCAAAGTAGTTGATGCCCAGCGATGCCAGGCCCACTATCATCAGGGTGTTGGGCACCGCGTGGATCTCTGTGTTGTCCATCACCTGGAAGGCAGGCGGAGGTGATGATGGTCCATGTGACGCTTCACAGTTTATATAAATATTATCATGGTGCCAAATGTTTGATTTGGGTCTGTGTCCTGTATATAATGGTGGATACAATATATAATTGAAACCCATTACATTGTTCAAGTCATTCATAGATAAATATTGTCACTAAATAGGGAATTAAAAAGTCTAAATTGCAATGAATAGTCTATATCAAACGATGTTATTATTTTATATATATATATTGTATATTATCTATTGTATAGTAGTATCGTGGGGCAGCCAAGGGTCCGAACAGGACACGACCCTATGACCTCTGCCCTAACCCCC